>PYXC01001267.1:192500-197500 GCA_015244755.2 Tenualosa ilisha | reverse complement strand
ATCCAGCCGGCCAGATTACTCTCAAGATTAAATTCTAATAATAGTAATCTTGCACAGTCCCACAGCAGCATAGTCTAGTAGCTGTGAATGAAGCTGCCTTCAATGAGTCACATGAGCTGGGGCAGTTAACACACACACACACACACACCACACACACACACACACACACACGGAGCATGTATTTTTGCCCTGTGTTTATTCTATAGATTTTTCACTATACTTATAGAAAATGGCCTCTGTGTCACAATGTGTGAATTCGGACAGAATGTCAAGCTTGAACACCAGACACTGTGTGTGTGTGTGTGTGTGTGTGTGTGTGTGTGTGTGGTGTGTGTGTGTGTGTGTGTGTGTGTGTGTGTGTGAGTGAGTGTGTGACGCACTGCTCTACTAATGACTGTGAGACAGGTGATTATCAGGGAAGGAATGCCTGCCTCCCACTTGCTCAGGATGGCACCAGCATTCTGCCAACGTGGTGCCGCTGTAGCAGTACTGAGGAACCCAGAAGTGTACACACACACACACACACGCATGCCAAATAACCCAGAAGTGTACACACACCACGCATTCCAAATAACCCAGAAGTGTACACACGCATGCCAAATAACCCAGAAGTGTACACACACACACACACACACACACACACGCATGCCAAAGAACGGTCTGATTCATTCTGATTGATTGACGCTGGCTGATACTGATTAATTGTGTGTGTGTGTGTGTTTTCAACATCTGGTGTCTGTGCTTCTCTTGGCATCCTGCCCTCAAAGGTGTGTGAAGAAGTTGCAGCAGTGTTGCACTGTGTTTGACTTCATGGACACACACACACACACACACACACTCTCACTCACTAACTAACCCCTCTGTGTGTGTGTGTGTGTGTGTGTGTGTGTGTGTGTGTGTGTGTGTGTGTGTGTGTGTGTGTGTGTGTGTGTATAGATGTCCCTGCAGCGGAGCAACCAGATCTCTTCTTGAAGAAGTTGCAGCAGTGTTGTACTGTGTTTGACTTCATGGACACACACACACACACACTCTCACTCACTAACTAACCCCTTTGTGTGTGTGTGTGTGTGTGTGTATAGATGTTCCTGCAGCGGAGCAACCGGATCTCTTCTTGAAGAAGTTGCAGCAGTGTTGCACTGTTTGACTTCATGGACACACACACTCTCACTCACTAACTAACCCCTCTGTGTGTGTGTGTGTGTGTGTGTGTGTGTGTGTGTGTGTATAGATGTTCCTGCAGCGGAGCAACCGGATCTCTTCTTGAAGAAGCTGCAGCAGTGTTGCACTGTGTTTGACTTCATGGACACGCTGTCGGACCTGAAGATGAAGGAGTACAAACGCTCCACCCTCAACGAGCTGGTGGACTACGTCACCGTCAGCCGAGGGTACCTGACTGAACAGGCCTACCCAGAGGTGGTCAAGATGGTGAGGGAATACACACACACACACACACACACACACACACACACACACACACACACAGGTTTACAAAGGGGTGGAAACTCCCCATGGAAACTTTAGCTTGGGATTTTTGGGAATATTCCAAATTGGAAAATTTCCACGGGATTTATGGGAATAATGGAAATTTTGGGAATTTATTAGAGTTAACTGGTTAAAGTTTGGGCTAATTTACTAATACTAATACAGAGTCATATACTAATACTAATACAGAGTCATATACTAATACTAATACAGAGTCATATACTAATACTAATACAGAGTCATATACTAATACTAATACAGATCATATATAATAAAACAGAGTCATATACTAATACTAATACAGAGTCATATACTAATACTAATACAGAGTCATATACTAATACTAATACAGAGTCATATACTAATACTAATACAGAGTCATATACTAATACTAATACAGATCAATACTAATACAGAGTCATATACTAATACTAATACAGAGTCATATACTAATACTAATACAGAGTCATATACTAATACTAATACAGAGTCATATACTAATACTAATACAGAGTCATATACTAATACTAATACAGAGTCATATACTAATACTAATACTAATACAGAGTCATATACTAATATACTAATACTAATACAGAGTCATATACTAATACTAATACAGAGTCATATACTAATACTAATACAGAGTCATAACTAATACTAATACTAATACAGAGTCATATACTAATACTAATACAGAGTCATATACTAATACTAATACTAATACAGAGTCATATACTAATACTAATACAGAGTCATATACTAATACTAATACAGAGTCATATACTAATACTAATACAGAGTCATATACTAATACTAATACTAATACAGAGTCATATACTAATACTAATACTAATACAGAGTCATATACTAATACTAATACAGAGTCATATACTAATACTAATACTAATAATCTATACTAATACAGAGTCATATACTAATACTAATACAGAGTCATATACTAATACTAATACTAATACAGAGTCATATACTAATACTAATACTAATACAGAGTCATATACTAATACTAATACTAATACAGAGTCATATACTAATACTAATACAGAGTCATATACTAATACTAATACAGAGTCATATACTAATACTAATACTAATACAGAGTCATATACTAATACTAATACTAATACAGAGTCATATACTAATACTAATACAGAGTCATATACTAATACTAATACTAATACAGAGTCATATACTAATGTAGATGTTTTGCCATAAGAAGACGTTGCAAAAGGATACAATTACAAAACATAACAGATTTATTTGTAAGTTGAACTTTATGAATGTTCAAAGGGAAGCTCTCGTCACGGTTCAGCCTAAGTGCTGTTGGTGGTGCACTTCACACACTTTCATGTGGTACAAAAATGGTGAAAATCTGTTCAGAGATGAGCGATTTTGCCCGGTTATATCATAAGCATTACGCAACAGTGATCAGGAGTATTTATTGTCCAAATTAAACCCAAATATGAGCGATTGCTATATTAGCGTGCTAGCGCATTCATTTCTAAATGGATTGTCATCATTTTTGAACAGAAACAAAGTGCAGCAACATTTAATCTTCAAATGTAACTAGCAAATACTGGATGCTGAATGTGACCACACAAGATGTCATGGATCAGTTGTGAAATGTGTTTGAACACACACTTTATCTGTGTTGTGGGCTCAGTGAAAGAGGTGTTATAAAGGAAAGCACAATGCATGGAAGGACTGCTGCCTCCATAGGCCTGCAGCAAGTAGAGTCCAGTGTCCCTGTGACTGAGGAGTAGCATGTTGCACTCGGCTGTATTCCCAGTGTATTATCTGATTGTATTATCTGATTGTATTATCTGATTGTATTAGCTCAGCTTATGCTACGTTCCCAGCGTTTATGTTCCCAGCCTTCAACATTGAAAATTTCCACTTTATTCACATACATTCCTGTTAATTCCCATAAATTCCAATACATCCCCATTAATTCCCATGAAAAGTTTCCAACTTTGAAAATTTCTGTAATTTTGCAACACACGCACACACACACACGCGCACACGCACATGCAGACACTCGACTTCAAATGCGACTTCATTTTTCACTCGTTAGTTACTTGTTGGGGGGCAGCTGTTGCCTACTGGTGAGGGCTTTGGGATTCAATCCCCAACCAGCGGGCCAGGGCTGAAGTGCCCCTGATGAAGGCCCCTGGCCCCTCACTGCTCCCCAGCCACTGCTGGAGCAGGCAGCCAACTGCGCCTGGTTAGTGCTGCACCTCACTGTGGGGTCACTTTGTGCTGTGTGTGTCTTGGATTCAATCATGAGAGGATCTACTATTTACTAGTACAACCACTGCAGACTCAGCAATACGGGCCTGTGACCTTTCTCACAAATGTCTGCCTTTAAAACACAAATATACACCTGTTAGACTAATATGCAGTCTAACACACACACACACAAATATACACCTGTTAGACTAATATTCAGTCTAACACACACACACAAATATACACCTGTTAGACTAATATTCAGTCTAACACACACACACAAATATACACCTGTTAGACTAATATTCAGTCTAACACACACACACAAATATACACCTGTTAGACTAATATCAGTCTAACACACACACACAAATATACACCTGTTAGACTAATATTCAGTCTAACACACACACACAAATACACACCTGTTAGACTAATATCAGTCTAACACACACACACAAAACACACCTAACACACACACACACACACAAATATACACCTGTTAGACCAGGGATGTCAAAGTCAAATACACAGAGGGCAAAAAAAACAAATTTGCTACAAGCCGAGGGCCGGACTGATTCAATGTTTATTAAAACATATTGAAATTATTGCACATAGCCTATTGAACCAAAACCCAACACGGTGTATACTATTTAATGACCTAACACGGTGTATACTATTTAATGATTAAATGAATAATCCAGTATTTTTTATGGCGCTGTTAGTAACTTCAAGTGAAAACATTTTTCAACAGGCACACAGACAAAAACATCTTCAACAAACTTCCTTCAAAGAAAAATCCCATGTCCTGTGCATTAAATGAATAAAGCAATATTGTCTTATGGCTCTGTCAGTAACTTCAGCGGAAAACATTTTCATGGTGCCTTCTTAGATTCTATTCTTTCATTACAGCCACAATTCCTCCACACAGAAGACACACAGGTTTGCCTTTTACCTCCGTGAACATGTACTCTGCCTGCCACCTGGCTTGAAACCCCCTGTTCTCAGCGTCCACCTTCTGTTTAGCCATTTTTAGGGTGGGGAGTAGCTGACAGTTGACATCTGCTCTGACTGCTGATGAATAATGAAACTGATGCCCGCTTGTTGCGCTGCAGTGAGTTTGCGCGCTACCGTTGCGTTGTGGGTAATGTAGTATTGGCGCGTGCAAAACACCAGCGGGCGGCTATGGCCAGCGGGCCGGTTCTAGTACTAATCAAATATCGTTCCGGGGGCCATAGATAATTCTTCTTGGGCCGGATCTGGCCCGC
>PYXC01001267.1:175000-187500 GCA_015244755.2 Tenualosa ilisha | reverse complement strand
TCTGGATGTGATCGAGCCCACACAGTTTGTCAAGATCCAGGAGCCGCTCTTCAAGCAGATCTCAAGATGTGTGTCAAGCCCCCACTTCCAGGTCTGTAGCCTTGTGTGTGTGTGTGTGTGTGTGTGTGTGTGTGTGTGTGTATGAGAGTGCTGTTTTTGTTAGCACTGAAAAATGTTTGTTTTTAGAGTATGTTGTGAGTATGTAGTAATTGTGTGGTGTGTGTGTGTGTGTGTGTGTGTGTGTGTGTGTTGTAGGTAGCGGAGCGAGCTCTCTATTACTGGAATAACGAGTACATCATGAGTCTGATTGAGGAGAACTCCAACGTCATTCTGCCCATCATGTTTGCCAGCCTGTACCGCATCTCTAAAGAGCACTGGAACCCGTACGTACACACACACACACACACACACACACACAACACACACACACACACACACACAGACACACACACACACACAACACAGACTCACACACACACACACACACACACACAGACACACACACACACACACACACACAGACACACACACACACACACACACACACACACACACACACACACACACACACACAGACTCACACACACACAGACACAGACTCACACACACACACACACACAGACACACACACACACACACACACACACACACACACACACTCACACACACACACACAGACACAGACACAGACTCACACACACACACACACACACACAGACACACACACCACACTCACACACACACACACACGTACACACACACACACGTGTACACACACACACACACACACACACACACACACACACACACACACACACGTACTCACACACACACACACACACACGTACACACACACACACACACACACTCACACTCACACACACACTCACACACACACACACACACACACACACACACACACACACAGAGTTGACATGTTAGTAGAGCACTGATACCTGTACGTGTGCACAAACTGACACACACACAGTTGACTTTAGAAGAGTACTGCTTGCTACATGTCTGGGGGTAAATCAGCCTTCAGCCCTGTTGTCACTGTGTTCTGTCAAAAATGTGGTACAACATAGACCCAATATTGTAATGGCAGCTAATGCTAACTAATCAGGCAGGTAACGCTAACTAATCAGGCAGGTAACGCTAACTAATCAGGCAGCTAATGCTAACTAATCAGGCAGGTAACGCTAACTAATCAGGCAGGTAATGCTAACTAATCAGGCAGCTAATGCTAACTAATCAGGCAGGTAACGCTAACTAATCAGGCAGGTAATGCTAACTAATCAGGCAGGTAACGCTAACTAATCAGGCAGGTAACGCTAACTAATCAGGCAGCTAACGCTAACTAATCAGGCAGCTAACGCTAACTAATCAGGCAGGTAACGCTAACTAATCAGGCAGGTAACGCTAACTAATCAGGCCAGGGAAATTCACCTTCATCTTCTGATGCCCCATTCAGTTTACAGTAGCTGCCAGTTCAGTCTAAATTGGACCAGATTTCCAGACGTCTCCGTCCTACCAGCAGCACTCATTTCTCTTTTCCACCATAAACCTGGAGCTGCTTCTGGGCTGGAGCTGCTGCTGGGCTGGTTCTGGAGCTGGTTCTGGAGCTGGTGCTGGTGCTTGGCTGGTGCTGGTGCTGGAGCTGGTGCTGGTGCTGGAGCTGGTGCTGGAGCTGGTGCTTGGCTGGTTCTGGTTCTGGAGCTGGTCTAGTGCTGGTTCTGGTGCTGGTGCTGGCTGGTTCTGGTTCTGGAGCTGGTTCTGGTGCTGGTTCTGGAGCTGGTTCTAGTGCTGGTTCTGGTGCTGGTGCTTGGCTGGTTCTGGTTCTGGTGTGGTGCTAGGCTGGTGCTGGTTCTGGGCTGGTGGTGTGCCAGAGTAGGGTCATGTTGTAAGTTACTGCACACGCTGCACAGGGTATCAGTGACGTCAAACAACAGCCTAGGAGTTGTCTTACCCTGAAGCATCCTGAGAATGGCATGGTGTTACTTCAACACTAATGCAGGTCAGTTTCCTCATCGTGTTTCATGACTAATGCATTTGGTGTGTGTGTGCGTGTGTGTGTGTGTGTCTGTCTGTCTGTCTTTCAGGGCGATCGTAGCGTTAGTCTACAATGTATTGAAAGCCTTTATGGAGATGAACAGCGCTTTGTTTGATGAACTCACAGCCACCTACAAATCAGACCGCCAGAGGTAAGGCATGCACGCGTTCTCTCTCTCTCTCTCTCTCTCTCTCTCTCTCTCCCTCCCTCCCACATATTTGCTCTCTCTCTCTCTCTCTCTCTCTCCCTACTTACCTCTCTCTCACACACACACTCTCTGTCGCCAACTGCAGGGAGAAGAAGAAAGAGAAGGAGCGGGAGGAGCTGTGGAGGAAGCTGGAGGATCTCGAGCTGAAGCGAGGCCTGCCTAGCGACGGGATCATTCCCACTTAACGACGCGCCACCGGACCCCGCCCCTCCCTCCCCTCCCTCACCCGCCCGCCCGCCGCTCTCGGCCCTCCCACTGCTGCGGAACGTTCCGGGCACGGGCAGATCGGCCTCCGGAGCGATGTCTCTCTTCTCGGTTCCTTCTGTATTGTGCGACTTACTTTACCGTAGATTCCCAACGTCTGTTTCTTTATCTCAACAGCACTGTAAATAACTTTATTTTTCTCTTTGATTTTTTTCCCTTTAAAATGATATTACGCTTCAAAGAAAAAGAGTAAGAACAGAAGAGAAAAGTAGGGGGAAGCTGTAAGGAGAGAAGGACTTGGGACACACAGGAGAACTCCAGTTCCTCTGCTTTGGGGAAAAACACCAATCACCAAACAAGAAAACAAGAAGCCCCGCCCCCATTTCTCCCCAAGACTCCTCCTACCTTCTCACTGATGCCCTGGGGTCGTGTCTGTCTGTCTGTATGTCTGGGTGTGTTTGTGTGTGTGTGTGTGCGTGCGTGCGTGTGCGCGTGTGTGTGGTGTGTGTGTGTGTGTGTGTGTGCGCGGTCCATTGGGCCCTGGATGGAGGGAAGAGGACGAGGAGGCCTCCTCCCACTGAAGAAGTCTGCTGTTTGTGCTCCAGAGCGCCACCATGAGGACACTCTGAAGCTGTCATGAATTCACAGGACATTTTTAATGAAAACCTCTTATGGCCCTTCTAGTATTCTAAACCATGATACCTGAAAAGCAGGAAAACACACACACACACACACACTCATAGATACATACTATCAGCATTTTAGATTACCTGTCAGGTCATATGTTGGTGGCCTGTGTGTGTTTATGTTTATGTGGATTCCTTTCTTTTGACCTTGACCTCGACCTCGACCTCATGGTCATTAGTCCCTCTGACTTTAAACAAAGAGCCAATCACAGAACAGCCCTCAGCTTGGACTCTCCTTGCTGAGCCACCATAGCAACAGCACCCGGAAGATTGCAAGAGGCTGTGTGTTGTGATTTCTCACTCACGCACACACAGACACACACACACACACACACACCACTTCTCTTAAATAGATAGATACACATTCAGTTCACATTCTGTTCTGTGTGTGTGTGTGTGTGTGTGTGTGTGTGTGTGTGTGTGTGTGTGGTGTGTGTGTGTGTGTGTGTGTTTGGGAAGGTGTTCCTTGCAGTGTTAAGTACCAGACTATTGTAATGCAGTCCGTTGCCATCTTACCCACCTATAGTGTTTAACCTCCTTAGGCTCCAGGGGAATGGAAGACACACACACACAGACACACACACACACACACACACACACACAAGGCCTCCCTGCTGTCCAAGGTGACTGCTCTTTCACTGTTCTCAGTTCTTCTCCTTTGGTTGTTTTTCTTCTTTTCTTTCATTTTTTTAATTTTGGATGAAGTTCCTTTAGACTATTAGTTTTCTTTGGTTCCAGCATTAGGGGGAGGGGGGTGTAGGGGGAAGCACGGGATTGTGGGATGGCTATTGGAGGACTGGGCACCCTGATGAGATCACACTTCCTGTTTGCTGCAATGAGACTCTGCTCCAGAAAGGCCCAAATCAGATCTGAGAACAGAAGAGAAAAAAGGGTTGGAAAAATACAAATGTTTAATTATTTTAAAAAAAAAATAAAGAGCTATTAAATTAAACCTGTTTTGTGATAAAGATGGCTGGCAGCTTTGGCTTCATTTGTAGAGTTTAGTTCTCATGCTTCTCCCAGTGTGTGTGTATCGGGTTATGTGTTTATGGACATATGTTCCCTATACATTGTTACTGTAACCCTAGAGAGAGAGAGAGGCCATCTTATGCTGCTACACCTCTGGATGCTGCTGTGTGTGTGTGTGTGTGTGTGTGTGTGGTGTGTGTGTGTGTGTGTGTGTGAGAGAGAGAGAGAGAGAGAAATTACTGGAGATGGAGGAATATTTTGTCCTCAGTCTAAGGAGTTAGACACAGTCACTGGCAGTACCTGAAGTGGCCACCGAGCGGCGCCAGCATGCAAGACAGCAGCAGAGCACAGGACACTATGGTGAGTGTGAGTGAGTCTCTGGCCAGGCAGGCTGTGGAAGGAGTGGGGGGAGAGAGGGAGAACTTGATTGGTCCAGCAGCCTTCCACTGCTGTTAGCCTGCTAGAGGGATCAAGCTGTACTGGAAAAAGCAACACACACACACACACACATGCATGCACACACACACTTACACACAAGACAGTCTGGACCCCTGCCTGCACACACACATACACACAAGACAGTCTGGACCCCTGCCCACACACAGAAACACACACACACACACATTTAAAGCATTTGCTTGAATTTCAGGGTTTCATGAGTGTTGTGATCTGAATTGGCAACAAGGAATTGTGACAGTATCCCAGTAAAGAGGCAGAAATCTGGCATATGTTCAAGCAGGCTAATTGTGGGCCTCATCTTAATAGTCTCTGCCTGGCCTCATCTGCTCAAGTCTAATCTAGTCTCTGATGGTCTCCACCTGGCCTCATCCAATCAGGTCTAATCTAGTCTCTGATAGTCTCTACCTGACCTCATCTGATCAGATCTAATCTAGTCTCTGTTAGTCTCTGCTTGTGGAGCTCATCTGGTCAGGTCTAATCTAGTCTCTGGTAGTCTCTTCTTGTGGAGCTCATTGATCAGGTCTAATCTAGTCTCTGATAGTCTCTGCTTGTGGAGCTCATTGATCAGGTCTAATCTAGTCTCTGATAGTCTCTTCTTGTGGAGCTCATTGATCAGGTCTAATCTAGTCTCTGATAGTCTCTGCTTGTGGAGCTCATCTGATCAGGTCTAATCTAGTCTCTGATAGTCTCTTCTTGTGGAGCTCATCTGATCAGGTCTAATCTAGTCTCTGATAGTCTCTGTTTTTGCGGAGCACATCTCACTGAAGAGTCTGTTGGATTCTGCTGCTAATAGCAGATTAGCCATTGAGTGATTCAGCAGTTTCACCCACAGGTCTGCATCACGGCTCTAAGAAAATCCCCTGTCACTGGAGGCAGAGAAGGATGTCAGGTCTGTCTCTCTCTCTCCCTCTCTCTTTCTCTCCTTCCTTCCTTCTCTCCCTCTCTTCCTCTCCTCTTGTGCGATTTCTTCTTGCATAAGCAGGTGACACTCAGGACCTCGTATCCTCCTGCTCCTCTCTGAAAATGTGACTCCTGCTCCCTCTAAATTGACTCCTGCCCCCTCTAAAATGTGACTCCTGCTCCCCTCTAAAAATGTGACTCCTGCTCCTCTCTGAAAATGTGACTCTGCTCCCTCTAAATGTGACTCCTGCTCCCTCTAAAAATGTGACTCCTGCTCCCCTCTAAAAATGTGACTCTTGCTCCTCTCTGAAAATGTGACTGCAGGTCCAGCTGCTTCTTCAGACACATCTGCATCCAGATTGAATCACTGCTTAACTGGAGCGACTGTTATTGCCTAAGTGTGTGCTGATGTTCAGCATCATCAGCAATGAGGAAGAAGACATCAGACATAAGAAAGCGTTGATAACTGCCAAAAACTGATGGGGACTATAATCAAAGCAGTGATATTTACTGGATGTGGGCAAATTAAAGAAACGTTGTTGATTGTTTCTTGCATGAGGCCCAGTAGCCCTCATATCTCTGCTTCAGAACTACACACAGCACACAGGAACATGAATAACACTGTGCAGTCATAAAGCACGCAGGAATATGACTATAATAATACAGTCATGACGTGCACAGGAACATGGAACATGAATGAGCTCATGCAGTCCAGTCACAATGTAAAAACTCTAAACTCTGATCTAAAGATGATTTTATGGCATTAATGCATCTTTGAAACACGTACAGGTCACTCCGTGTGCACTGTTGGCTATATTGTCTAATAAATATGTCATAAATACATGTGTAATTAATGATGCATTATAGATGTGTCATAAATGGTTTATAAGGCAGAAAATGGGTCAGTCAAGGTTACTGTGCCTCCATTTACTGCTTTCACTATTCCCCGTAAGCCCTTCTCTCGCTCTCACACACACATACTCACACACACACACAGGCACTCAGTCTATTCTCTTTCTCTAAAACCCAAAAATGCAATCACACACAACCTCTTTCTCTCTCTTTCTCTTTCTCTCTCTCTCTCTCTCTCTCACACACACACACACACACACACACACACACACACTCCTCTAAAACCCCAAAACACACTTAACCGCAAACACACACACACACACAAACCATTTTGTCATAAATTTACTCTTTTTCACAGACCGTCTTCTTTTGTACTAAATTGTGTGTCACCATACACCATACATACACTTTTGCCCCCCCCCCTCCCCTAAAAGAGGCACACACACACACACACACAACCCGCAACCTTGCAATCCCCCTCTCCATCTGAATATTTCAGGAGTGCTCATGGCTCTGAACAGGAGCTCTCTCTCTTCCCCCCACCAAAACATGCTCCTCTACTCCCCTGCCCAATCCTCTGACTCTCCTGTACATACATACCCACACCCCCCCCAACACTCAGATGACTATGATGATCTCAGACGTCTATGATGGTGCATCAGTCACCAGTGGCTCTTCTGGTGGACTAGACAGAAGACATTTCCATTCCTGGCTGTCCAGCCTGCTTTCTATCTCAGCCAAGTTGTTCCACTCAAGCCCAGGATGTCTATTGTGTGGGAAGAATTTCATTTCTGATTGTTGGCCATGAGTGCATTTAGCTTTTGTTCCACTAGGGGAAAGGTGCAATTCAGAAAGTATACATTTTGTTTGTCTATGAACTCTTTTCAGTCATTTTTAAAATTATTTTTGTGATAAATTGTGTCTCTCACAAAATATGTGTCTTAGACAAAATGAGGTCCACTTCGTAGTAAATACTACTGTTAGTACATGCATGAGACTGAACATGGGTATATACTGTGTGTGTGTGTGTGTGTGTGTGTGTGGAGAGAGAGAGAGAGTGGGTGGGTGTGTCGATGCAGCATGACTGTTTGTGATTCTGATGGCAATTTCTTTTGCTTTAAATCTAAACATAGAAACAGTGGGAAGAGTAGCAATTACCAGCAGAGAGGGGGAGAGGGAGAGAGAGAGAGAGAGAAAAAGAGACAGCTTGAACTTGGTAGAGGAGAGGAAGGATAAACAAAAAAGTGACAGCCAAAGGAAAGAAGAAGGTGGAGAAGAAAGAAAAAGAGAAGGAGCAGAAAGTACAGAAACAGACAGAGAGAAAGAGAAGCAATTGTTTATTTATTTATGTCATCAGATTGAGCCAAAGCAGCACTGAGAACAACTCTGCACCCAGACAGACACCACTGCTGGATTTGAACCATTACACTGATCAGGCATCATGAAGCCCTGTGAGAGCAGGAGGAGGAGGAGGAGAAGAGGAGGAAGAGAGGAGGAGAGGAGGAGTAGAGCATGAGAAGGAGGTAGAGGAGGAGGAGAGGAGGAGTAGAGCAGGAGGAGGAGGAGTAGAACAGGAGGAGGAAGAGGAGGAGTAGAGCAGGAGGAGGAGGAGGAGAAGAGAAGGAAGAAGAGAGGAGCAGAAGGAAGAGAAGGAGTAGAGCAGGAGGAGGAAGAGGAGTAGAGCAGGAGGAGGAGGAAGAGGAGGAGTAGAGCAGGAGGAGGAGGAGGAGAAGAGAAGGAAGAAGAGAGGAGCAGAAGGAAGAGAAGGAGTAGAGCAGGAGGAGGAGGAAGAGGAGGAGGAGAGGAGTAGAGCAGGAGGAGGAGGAAGAGGAGGAGGAGAGGAGTAGAGCAGGAGGAGGAGGAAGATGAGGAGTAGAGCAGGAGGAGGAAGAGGAGGAGGAGAGGAAGAGTAGAGCAGGAGGAGGAGGAAGAGGAGGATGAAGATGAGGAGTAGAGCAGGAGGAGGAAGAGGAGAGGAAGAGTAGAGCAGGAGGAGGAGGAAGAGGAGGAGTAGAGCAGGAGGAGGAAGAGGAGGAGGAGAGCAGGAAGAGGAGGAGGTAGAGGAGTAGAGCAGGAGGAGGAGGAGGTAGAGGAGTAGAGCAGGAGGAGGAGAAGAGGAGGAGGAAGAGGAGGAGTAGAAGAGGATCTGCTGGCTTTTGAGAGACACTTATGAATTTCTTGGAAAAGGGAGGTGATTCTCTCACAGTGACAGCAGAAGTCCTCTGATCACAGATCTCTCTCTCTCTCCCACACACACACACACACACACACACACATACACACACACAATCACAGGCATTAATACTCTCTCAGGTACTTGTCTTCAGGTTCCTTTTTCAGTGACAATAGAATTCTCTCATCTCTCTCTCTCTCTCGCACACACACACACACACACACACACACACACAAAGCCTCACACTCTGGAATGGATCTCTTGGCTTCAGAACAAAGAGAGTGTGCTCTGCTGTTGATAGTGACTGTGTGTGTGGTGTGTGGTGTGTGTGTGTGTGTGTGTTTTTCCTGAACTCCTTATTTTGTGTGCACCTATCCACACACAACCTCTCTCTCTCTCTCTCTCTCCCTCCCACACACACACACACACACACACACAGCATATGATTGATCTGCAGCAGTTCAGAGAAGTCTTAATGTCGAAGGAGTTTTGATATCTAAATGTGCATTTAAGGTCAGAGGGACAGAGCAACATGATGTCTCATTAACTCAGCAATCAATACCCAGCGTGTGTGTGTCTGTGAGTGTGTGTGTGTGTGTGTGTCTGTGAGTGTGTGTGTGTGTGTGTGTGTGTGTGTCTGTGAGTGTGAATGTATGTGTGTGTCTCTTTGAGTGTGAATGTGTCTGTGAGTGTGAATGTGAGTGTGTGTGTGTGTGTGTGTGTTGCATCAGTAGCATTAAGGTCACATTAAGGATCCGATCCCTGTGGCCCAGTGACATTTGTGATGTGTAATTAATAATTCAGAGGAAAAGAGCATATTGACTCCTTGCCAATGCAGCTTCCCACTAATGCAAAAGTATCCAGAGGGGGCAGATCTGACACTCGGACACTCCTCTTTTCCAAAGAAAGTTCTGGAAAACACCTGGACACAGCATGCCTGCACCTGGACACAGCATGCCTGCACACTGAAACTGGCAGCAACTGTTTGATGTTGCCCAGAAAAAGACACAGGCCAATGGCAGCAGCAGAGGCAGGTCCTGTGTGAGATCAGGTGAGATCAGTTTAGAATGGGAACAAGGATGCACTGATTGGGAAAATCAGCTGAAACGCTTCCTGATGAACAAGTAATCCAGCACATCCAGCAGTCCTTTTCGAATGGGACTGTCCATTCAAATGGGGTGAATCAGCTCATCTAAAGTCATTACAGGACGGGAGAATTTGCTACGACGAGGACCAAATGACGTGTGATTTTAAATGTGACTGTGATTAAACAGCATCTCACTCTTCTCACCAGTTTTTCTTAGACTTTCCAGAGGATTCTTGATAGTGACCCATTCTAAGCACACTTTATTGCATGAAACCAAAAGAGGCAATAATTATCTTTTTTTGTTGTTTGTGTGTGTCTGAAAGAGCGAGGGAGAGGGAGACAGAATATGTGTGTGAATGGGAGAGAGAAGAGTGTGTGTGTGAGAGAGATAGAGAGAGAAGTGTGTGTGTATGTGTGTATGTGTGTGTGTAATGAACTTCAATGATGAGAGACTGAAAGAGCAGAGAGGATCCTGCTGAGAGCTAAGAGTATAATAATTGAATTGAAGCAAACGAGCAGTTAGACTCATTATGTTAAGCAATACTGTGTGTGTGTGTGTGTGTGTGTGTGTATTGCTCAGCCATATCAGCACAGTCTGAGTCTGCTTGTGACACAAGCTAAGGCATTCAATCCATCAGTGTCTTTGTGAGTGTGTCTGTGCATGCCCTTCTACATCTGGATCTGGTACATGTGTGTGTGTGTGTGTGTGTGAACGCTGCACAAGCCCTTTTGTTGCCTCTTTTCTAGAAATACTGAAAGACAAAAATTGACATGCATTGCGATGCCCTCCTGAAATGAGTGGAATGCAGAGTCTGATGCTGTAAACTCAGAGTTAAATGGTGTGGTTGGATTGGTTGGATTCCACAATTATACATTTGGTGCTGAATGAACATTTTAACTAGATTCAACCAACCTCCCTCTCCACATCACACACACACACACACACACACACACAGAGGGAGAGAGAGAGAGACTTTCCACAAGAACCTCAACACATACAGTATGTTCACTTCTGTCAGACTTCCGTTGGCTGATTAAAAGGTCTGTAAGCAGACTGTCAGTAATATAGAGTGTAGAGCGCAGGGACTGTGACAAGACCGATAAGACGCTGTCAACAGAGGTGTAGTGGGCATTGGACGCGGGGTAAAGGAGTCCCCCGCTTCTTGGAAATGACTATCTATGTCAGCTATTTCGAACTTTCTAAACATTAGGTACCCATTAATATCATTGTATGGCGTACCCCAACTAAAAAACCCCACTACACCTCTGACTGTGAGTAATAATTGACCCCACCTCTTTCATCTGTCACACTCAACTCGGCTCACATGCTGCCAGTCCACTGCGCGGCAGCAGACAAAGAGATGGCGATCGCGTTCATGAACGGTTTTTGAAATGAGAAAATATCGTCATAGGCGTCATACAATAGCGGCTTTCTGTGCAGAAGACACTGAGGAATTAGAGCCATTTTAGCAGGCTGCTACTTTGTCAGGGACGAGTAGGTTGTCAGCAGCACGCGGGGAGACCTGGCTGTTGTAAATGCCGCGCGCTCTCTCCTCAGTGACTCTAATTGCATATTAGCTCCTTGAGCGTGTGTATCCCATCCCGGGCTCCCGTGGGTGATCCCCAAACCCACGAGCAGTTCTTGTGTGGGTGCTGGTGCGCATGCGTGCGAACACACCACCAGCATGCCGTTGCCAGAGCAGGGAGCACGGATGGCACAGAGGGCTCTCAAGCGGCAGCAGCAGCGCGCGGTTTTACCATGAGCCTCCTCGTCCGCGCACTAAAGATTCCACGCGACTGTTCCCATTGTATCGGAGTAGCACAAGGCTGCACGCAGGATCACCTGTCGCGCCTTTCGCCTCCTCCACGATGCCCGGAGGAAAACGAGGGCTCGTGGCGCCACAGAATACTTTCTTGGAGAACATCGTGAGGCGCTCGAGCGGTAAGACCACGGCGCGCGCGCGCGCACAGACACACACACTCGCACGCATGGCGCGTGGGTAGTGGTCACTTTTAGTGAAGTGTACAAACAACTTCTCAGACACGTGCTGTATACACAGAGGTGTGACCATGTGATAAAAGTTGCTAGAGGCGGGAAATACACCTGTAAACCTAAAAAATACATTCTAAGCAGCCGAATTGGCGCTGTTATGCAACGCACTTGTGTTCTTTAATGTGTTGCAGTAATGTAGTGAAGGTGCACTTCATTCCGTTCTCGTCAACAGTTCTGTCTGCAGTTATTTTATTCAGTGGCTCAGTGTAATTTAATATGAATGCATACTCACTAAGAAGTACATACTAGTAAGAAGTCCCTGTCATTGCATGGGTATTTACCTAGTGGTTTTTGCGTGTGAGATTGCCACTCAGTAGCAGAATGATCACAGCATTTGCTTATTGTTACATTTGTGGTAAATCCGTTTTCTCCTCAACACCTACTGTGGCGTTCTTTTGGGCCTGTGTCCAATGTAAGATCATTAGCTAATTGTGTGAAACAGATTCTTGTAATTTAGGTCTAATTAATTTATGGTCAAAATAGGTCATGTTTCACCTGCTTAATGTTATAGAATAGCCTGGCTAAATAAAGGTTAAATAAATAATATTTTAAATATTTCCATATTTAGAACAAATGCCAAGTAGAATTTTCCCAAATGTAAGGAAGGATATTCTTCAATAGGCGAATCTTGCGCAACAGAGGAGCGCAGCCTCACCCTTCACAATGTTGCCCTTGGCCGCTAGAGGGCGCAGTACTAGAGGGAGCTCGGGCGGAGTCGGTGGGCGCAAAACAACCTTCAGAACACAGAATGAAGAGCTGTCCCGCTCAGTCAGTTACGAGCTCTTATATTAGCTTAAAAGGAGACAGGTTGGTCTGATGAAAGGACAATAATACATCACTAATGGCGACCAAATACAAA
>PYXC01001267.1:165000-170000 GCA_015244755.2 Tenualosa ilisha | reverse complement strand
CACTCTTCCTCTGTGTGTGTGTGTGTGTGTGTGTGAGACGACACATGGTACGCTCTACACTCTTCCTCTGTGTGTGTGTGTGTGTGTGTGTGTTTGTGTGTGTGTGTGTGAGACGACACATGGTACGCTCTACACTCTTCCTCTGTGTGTGTGTGTGTGTGTGTGTGTTTGTGTGTGTGTGTGTGTGTGAGATGACACGTGGTACGCTGTACACTCTTCCTCTGTGTGTGTGTGTGTGTGTGTGTGTGTGTGTGTGTGTGTGTGTGTGTGAGTGTGAGTGCTCATCAATATATAAAGTTTGAGTGTTGGACTGCATCTCTCTGAGGCTTTGAGTGTATGTGTGCATATGTGTGTGTGTGTGTGTGTGTGTGTGTGTGTGTGTGTGTGTTTTGCTGCAATACATGATTGACATTTTATGTGATGAGACCCCTGGCTGGTGCAGTTCAAATTTTTTGCCTTTGCCTTTCTCTCTCTCTCTCTCTCTCTCTCTCTCTCACGCACACACACACACACACACACACACACACAGTGACGGAACAGAGGAGGTGAAATGAGGTCTGACTGCTGAGTTGTGTGATGCAGATGTGTTCAGAAGGGTTTCCTCCACACCCACGTCTCACCACAGTCTCCACACACACACACACACACACACACACACACACACACACAGTCACCACATCTCACCACAGTCTCACTAGACTCTACTTCTCTCACAGTAAATTAGGTTCAGTCGTGTGGTTCTGTGAATGCTGTTTCAGTGTTGTGGTTAGGTGCTGTGAATATTGTTTCACTAGTGTGGTTGTGTGTGAATGCTATTTTAAGTATTGTAGCTGTGTGTGAATGAATGCTGTTTTCAGTAGTGTGTGTGTGTGTGTGTGTGTGAATGTTGTTTTCAGTATTGTGATTGTGTGACTCTATGCTGTTTTCTGGTTGTGTGTGTGTTGTTTGCAGTGTTGTGGTTGTGTGTGAATGCTGTATCCAGTAGTGTGGTTATGGGCTGTGAGTGTGGTCAGTATTTAGTCTGTGTGTGTGTGAATGCTGTATTCATGGTTGCAGTGGGTTATGATGTATTTGTGTGTGAGACTCCTGCCGCATGTTGTGTTGTGGTGTGTGATGTGTATGCACGTGTGATGTGTGTGTCAATGTATAGTGTATAGTGTGGTGTTGTGTGATGTGTGTGTGTGTGTGTGTGTAGTGTGTAGTGTGTGTTGCTGGTGTGTGTTTAGAATAGAACAGAGGGAATGTTGTTGAATAAGGAAGCCACAGCTTCAGCTGCAAGCCTACAGTCAATTAGCATAGGACTGTGCATTAGATACAGCACACACACACACACACACACTCTCTCACTCTTCCCCCAAGTCTTTCTCTCTCTCTCTCTCCTTCTCTATCCCTCTCTCCCTGCCCAGTCTCTCTGAGGGTCAGATGCTCAGATGTCATTGTTCAGTGCTATTAGGGGATGCAGAGTCAAATGTGTCTGTGTTTGTGGGGGGTTCAGTGGCAAGTGTGTGTGTGTGTGTGTGTGCGTGAGAGAGAGAGAGAGTGACGTGGATTCTAAAGCTCTATCTGTGGTTGAGTACTTCCAAAAGCTTCCTAACAAAAGCTGATGTGCTCTGGGCCTCAGGCCTCTGCCAAAAGCATGAGCTATATATATATATACATATGTGTGTGTGTGTGTGTGTGTCCTTTTGTGTTTGTGTTTGTTTATTCATGTGTGTATCAGATAGGATAGAGAGGTTAGGACATGTGTCATTGTCTCTGACCATGCTTTGATTCTTCCCGTACAGTAGTGAGTTTGTGTGTGTGTGTGTGTGTATCTTTTGTATAGTAGTTAGTTGCGCAGAACTGCACTCACACAAGATGTCTTTCTGCCTCAAACCCCTCTACTGTCCCAGCTAGATGACAGCATGTTTATAAACTGAGTTATGGCATGTTTATAAACTGAATGTAACTGCTGTTTAGATTGTAGCAAAACCTCATTTAAATCACATCACCTACTGTATCCTCATCTCCCCCCTCCCCCATCTCTCTCTCTCTCTCTCTCTCTCTCTTTCTCTCTCTCTCTCAAATTCAAATTCAAGGACTTGTATTGGCATTGGACTGTGAAAGTGTTTGTATTTTACAGGACAAGCACTAGGGACTTGAAAATGTATCAAGAAAAGACAATAATGTTGGGTAGGGTAGGTACTGTCACATTGTAATAAAAAATAAACATATGTCCCTTTCTCTCTCCCTCTCTCTCCCTCCCTTTCTCTTTCTCTATCCCTCTCTCTCTCTCCATCTCTCAGGCTGGGCTAAGTTTGCCCGCCTGACCAGAGCTCTGACCAACAGCAGAAGCACCTTACAGCAGCTCAGTCCTCTCAACAAGACTGATACCAGCTTACACAAGCCCTCACGACTTGCCGAGGTACACACACACACACACACACACACACACACACACACTACAGCAGCTCAGTCCTCTCAACAAGACTGATACCAGCTTACACAAGCCCTCACGACTCGCCGAGGTATACACACACACACACACACACTACAGCAGCTCAGTCCTCTCAACAAGACTGATACCAGCTTACACAAGCCCTCACGACTTGCCGAGGTACACACACACACACACACACACACACTACAGCAGCTCAGTCCTCTCAACAAGACTGATACCAGCTTACACAAGCCCTCACGACTCGCCGAGGTATACACACACACACACACACACTACAGCAGCTCAGTCCTCTCAACAAGACTGATACCAGCTTACACAAGCCCTCACGACTTGCCGAGGTACACACACACACACACACACACACACACACACACACTACAGCAGCTCAGTCCTCTCAACAAGACTGATACCAGCTTACACAAGCCCTCACGACTCGCTGAGGTACACACACACACACACACACACACACACACACACTACAGCAGCTCAGTCCTCTCAACAAGACTGATACCAGCTTACACAAGCCCTCACGACTCGCTAAGGTACACACACACACACACACACACACACACTACAGCAGCTCAGTCCTCTCAACAAGACTGATACCAGCTTACACAAGCCCTCACGACTCGCTGAGGTACACACACACACACACACACACATACACACACACACACTACAGCAGCTCAGTCCTCTCAACAAGACTGATACCAGCTTACACAAGCCCTCACGACTCGCTGAGGTACACACACACACACACACACACACACACTATAGCAGCTCACTCCTCTCAACAAAACTGATACCAGCTTCCCAGACACACATAATTTCATGAATACACCCTGTGGGTCACACACACACACACACACACACATGCCTTGACATACTTTACTGACACACACACACACACACACACAATTTTTTCTTAGAATGATCTTTTCTGTGTGTGTGTTTCCATGTGTATGTGTGTATGAAATGATTTTCTTTCTCATGTGAAATGGCTTCTGTCTCTGCCACTGTGTGCACAGAGATCTGTAAGCGTGTCAGTGTGTCAAGAATCATTTTCTATGGTTTCGTTCTTTGTGTGTGTGTATGTGTGTGTGTGTGTGTTATAGAGAGGAGATATGTGGCATTTAATGGAATCCTGTGTGTGTGTGTGTGTGTGTGTGTGTGTATGTGTGTGTGTGTGTTATAGAGAAGATATGTGGCATTTAATAGAATCTTGTGTGTGTTGTGTGTGTGTGTGTGTGTGTGTATGTGTGTGTGTGTTATAGAGAGGAGATATGTGGCATTTAATAGAATCCTGTGTGTGTGTGTGTGTGTGTGTGTGTGTGTGTGTGTGTGTGTGTGTGTGCCTGATAAATAGGTAGATAAAAACGTTTATTTTCCCGTAGGAAATTCTGGTATCCTTAAACTTCCACAACATGCATTAAGAAAATACAGAGAAAAATCCTAATATTATCCATTTAGGTACTAATTATTTGTGCATTTAGGGTACTAATTATGTGTGCATTTAGGGTACTAATTATGTGTGCATTTAGGGTACTAATTTGTTTGGTGTGGAGGTAACCCGAGTACAAAAGTGTCAGTGCAAGAATGCATCGAGTGCAGATTCTGTTCCAGGCAGAGTATACGCATAATTATACGTAGGCTATACATTATAAAACACACACACACACACACACACACACACACACACATACCTCTCACCAACCCCCCTCCCAGGTTCTGCAGCTGGGTTCAGACATCCTGCCCCAGTACAAGCAGGAGGCCCCTAAGACGCCCCCCCACATCATCCTGCACTACTGCGCCTTCAAGACCACGTGGGACTGGGTCATCCTCATCCTGACCTTCTACACGGCCATCATGGTGCCCTACAACGTCTCCTTCAGGACCAGGCAGAACAACGTCCCCTGGCTGGTGCTGGACAGCGTGGTGGACGTCATCTTCCTGGTGGACATTGTGCTCAACTTCCACACCACTTTTGTGGGGCCGGGCGGCGAGGTCATCTCCGACCCCACCCTCATCCGCATGAACTACCTCAAGACCTGGTTCGTCATCGACCTGCTCTCCTGCCTGCCCTATGACATCATCAACGCCTTTGAGAACGTGGACGAGGTGAGCTGCAGTTGGATTTAATATCAGGGCTCTACCTCACACAGCAGGGACACATGTCCTTTGTTCTTCCCATTGCCTCCCTATCTCCCCTTCCCTCTCTCTCTCTCTCTCTCTCTCTTTCTCCCTCTCCCCCTTCTCTCTCTTTCCCTCTCCCCCTTCCCTCTCTCTCTTTCTCCCTCTCCCCCTTCCTTCTCTCTCCCTCTTTCTCCCTCTCCCCCCTTCCCTCTCTCTCTTTATTTATCTCACATTTTCTCCTCCTCCCTCTCTCTCTCTCTCTCTTCCTCCTCCTCCTTACTCCTGAATTTTTTTACTATCTTGCACCCACTCCAATACATACACACACACACACACACACACACACACACACACACACACTCACTTCACTTTGTGCATTACAGCTGAGTGAACGCTGAAAGCATCTCCCCACAGGTGATGAGATCTG
>PYXC01001267.1:87500-160000 GCA_015244755.2 Tenualosa ilisha | reverse complement strand
TAGCTCTAGCGCTGCCACAGACACGTGTTAGTAATGATGCTAGCTCTAGCGCTGCCACAGACACTTGTTAGTAATGATGCTAGCTCTAGCGCTGCCACAGACACGTGTTAGTAATGATGCTAGCTCTAGCGCTGCCACAGACACTTATTAGTAATGATGCTAGCTCTAGCGCTGCCACAGACACGTGTTAGTAATGATGCTAGCTCTAGCGCTGCCACAGACACGTGTTAGTAATGATGCTACCTCTAATGCAGCCACAGACACATGTTAGTAATGATGCTAGCTCTAGCACTGCCACAGACACTTGTTAGTAATGATGCTAGCTCTAGCGCAGCCACAGACACGTGTTAGTAATGATGCTAGCTCTAGCGCTGCCACAGACACTTGTTAGTAATGATGCTAGCTCTAGCGCTGCCACAGACACGTGTTAGTAGTTATGCTAGCTCTAGCGCAGCCACAGACACGTGTTAGTAATGATGCTAGCTCTAGCGCAGCCACAGACACATGTTAGTAATGATACTAGCTCTAGCGCTGCCACAGACACGTGTTAGTAATGATGCTAGCTCTAGCGCTGCCACAGACACGTGTTAGTAATGATGCTAGCTCTAGCGCTGCCACAGACACGTGTTAGTAATGATGCTAGCTCTAGCGCAGCCACAGACACGTGTTAGTAATGATGCTAGCTCTAGCGCTGCCACAGACACGTGTTAGTAATGATGCTAGCTCTAACGCAGCCACAGACACGTGTTAGTAATTATGCTAGCTCTAACGCAGCCACAGACACGTGTTAGTAATTATGCTAGCTCTAGCGCTGCCACAGACACGTGTTACTAATGATGCTAGCTGTAGCACAGCCACAGACACGTGTTAGTAATAATGCTAGCTCTAGTGCTGCCACAGTCACGTGTTAGTAATTATGCTAGCACTAGCACTGCCACGGATACTTTAGTAATTATGCTAGCTCTAGCGCTGCCACAGACACGTGTTAGTAATGATGCTAGCTCTAACGCAGCCACAGACACGTGTTAGTAATGATGCTAGCTCTAGCACTGCCACAGACACGTGTTAGTAATGATGCTAGCTCTAGCGCTGCCACAGACACATGTTAGTAATTATGCTAGCTCTAACACTGCCACAGATTAGGGATGCCAACTGTCCTGAATTGTCCAGACCATCCCGAATTATGGTGATGGTGATTTTGATTAGAGACTGCTCCAGTCCCATATTCCAATCATAGCCTCGTCGGCCAAGAATAGACTACTGTAAACTTAGCAAAACTCACACAGATGTTGCTATGGCAGACATCTCAAGTTTCCTGAAGCCTCCAGGAGTCTCACGTATTTAGATTGTGGTTCCTGGATGCCTGCGTGTGATATAAATTCTCCCATAGCAGACAACCTCTGTCTCTGTCATCGTCAAATCTTTTCAACATTAAAATAAAGCTTCTTGCAGCATAAATGAAAAAAAAGTTTTCTTTATTTTAGGCCGATATGTAAAACACGGTTTTTCCACTATGTTTGGTAGAAATGTGGTAGAAATATGTAGGCTATTTCAACTTTTAAGAATTTAACAGTCCAGCCCATTTTTCTTTATAGGCTATTTGAAAATAGTATAATTGCATCTGCATTGCAATCCATTGTGCATCTGGACCATGTAGCTTAATGATGAGGCCAATAGAAGCCCAAGTATGATTGGATATGAACTGGAAAATCCTACATGATAGAGTGAAATTGAACGAATGGAGTAGAATAGAGCACTGTGATATATATTATGCAGCACTGTATTCTGCTCCATTCAATTCTGTATATATATATATATATATATGTTCCCGGGATGGGGGGTGGTCGACTCCTCCACCTGGAAGAAAATGTCCCTCATTTGGGATTTAGGAAGTTGTCAACCATACCACAGATACACGTTATTAATTATCCTAGCTAACAGTGTTGCCACAGACACGCATTAATAGTTATGCTAGCTAATAGCGCTGCCACAGACACGTGTTAGTAATTATGTTAGCTGCGAGCGCTGCCACAGACACAGATTAGTAATTATGCTAGATACCAGTGCTGCCACAGACACACATTAGTGGCTAGCTGCTAGCGCTGCCACAGACATGCATTAGTATTTATGCTGGCTAACAGCACTGCCATAGACACGTTAGTAATTATGCTATCTGCGAGCGCTGCCACAGACACAGATTAGTAATTATGCTATCTGCGAGCGCTGCCACAGACACAGATTAGTAATTATGCTATCTGCGAGCGCTGCTAAAGACACGGACTGGTAATTATGCTACCTGCTAGCGCTGCCTCAGACCCACACCAAGCCTGTTAGATTGTTTATTTAGCAGCTGTGGACCAGAGGAGCCTTCCAACTGCTCACACACATCACCACACACATGACCACAGTCAGTCGCCTGTTGGTGGCAAAATATTTACCGTTTACAGACAAATGAAAGTCAAGACGCATAGAACCCCCTCCATCCACCCTCCTTTCTTATGCTTATGTCCGTCTGTGAGTGACAGCAGGAGGCGTCAGGGCAACCTGCACATTTGTGGATGTCAACTGCTGAATATCTGCCCTAGTCGGACCCGGTTCAGGGGTGTTTTCCTGTGTGTGTGTGTGTTTGTGTTTGTGAGAGAGAGTAGAGCTAGTTTGCTTCAGCCGTGTGGGTTACCATTAATCTCTCTGCTGACTCAGTCAGGGAACAGGTGCTCTTAGTCACACACACACACACACACACACACACATACTTTTTCTGCTCATCTATTTTTTCTCTTTTTCTCTTTTACGCATTCTGTCTCTTCTCTCCTCTCCACTGAGCTGACTTCAGTACATGTGCTGTGCTCTTTGTTGCTATAGTGACAGCAAGACGGTGTGGTGCTAAAGATGTACATTCAGATGTTTGTGTGTGCATGTGTGTGTGTGTGAGTGTGTGTGTTAGTTCTACATTAACTTCTCACATTCCCATTCACACCACTCATGAGGTTGCCAATACTCTGTTCTATTGATGATTGCTCCCTCCGGTTCTGTCTGGTTCCTCAGCGCTGCTCTATGCCACCATCTTCGGGAACGTGACCACCATCTTCCAGCAGATGTACGCCAACACCAACCGCTACCATGAGATGCTGAATAACGTGCGTGACTTCCTGAAGCTCTATCAGGTGCCCAAGGGCCTGAGTGAGCGCGTCATGGACTACGTGGTGTCCACCTGGGCCATGTCCAAGGGCATAGACACAGACAAGGTACACACACACACACACACACACGCACACAAGCTCTGGCTCCCCCTATTGCTGCGTGGCATTGCTGTGGGATGGTGAGGGCTCTGAATGGGAGCCCAAAGTGGAGTGTCGGTGGGGGAAGCTTAGGAGAGACCTGCAAACTCGAATTAATCGATAAAATGGATTTATTGCCCAGCTCTAGTACACACACACACACACAAGCACTCCGGTACACACACACACAGACACACACACATACTCATGTAAAGACACACACACACATGCACACACACTCAGGCACGCACACACACACACACATACTCATGTAGAGACACACTCACATGTACACACACACACTCGGGCACACACACACGCACACATACACAGGTAGAGACACACACACGCACACACACACACATGCTCAGGTAGAGACACACACACACACACACACACACACATATTCAGGTAAACACACACACACACACACCTACACTTCCTACCCTATCTTTGCAGGACTATAACCTCCTCAGGCCATCATTCATAGCCCTGTTCCACATAGCTCTTGCTCTGGTTTCGGATGAGGTCAGGTTAAAGGTCAAAAGTCACAGAGGCTGATGTTTTCTGTGTGTCTCAGGTGCTGTCCATCTGTCCCAAGGACATGCGGGCGGACATCTGTGTCCACCTGAACCGCAAGGTGTTCAACGAGCACCCTGCCTTTCGGTTGGCCAGTGACGGTTGCCTTCGCTCTCTGGCCGTCAAGTTCCAGACCATCCACTCCGCCCCCGGCGACCTCATCTACCACGCCGGCGAGAGCGTCGACACACTCTGCTTCGTCGTGTCGGGGTCACTTGAGGTTATCCAGGACGACGAGGTCATTGCCATTCTGGGTGAGCATGTTAATATTTGCGTGTGTGTGTGTGTGTATGTATGTGAGACATTTAAAAATCTTACGCCTTTTGCTACTGTGTAGAAGATTATTCTACTGTGTTTACAGGTAACAGGTGATTCAAGTTGTGTTTGTGTGTGTGTGTGTGTGCTGGTAAAATAGGGTGTGTGCAGGCCTGGTGTCGCTATGTAAACTCTGCAGTATCGATACAAAGTTATTGGTGAGCCACTAGGAGTAGGCTGCACTGTTCCCACGACGATCCTTGTTTGTGAAAATTGTGGGTACCATGGTAACCCAGGGCTCCTTGGAGACGAGTTTCCTCCTGAGTGGATCTCTGGCTCACAAACATGCTCCCTCACATAGGACCCCAGGGACTACACACACATACACACACACAATCTCTGATACACACATTCCTCAAGTAAACAAGTCTATGTGTGTGTGTCTGTGTGTGTGAGAGTATTTCAATATGTCAATGCAGGTGTGTGAGTGTGCCTTGACACAAGCTCACTCACACACAGATATCACCCACAGGAACTTGCCTCCCATACCCCCCCACCAATCCCATCACACACACACACACACACAGACCTAGGTTCCCATACACATCGGCCTCAGGAATCTGTCTGCCACCTACATACACACAGACACACACACACACACACCTGCTGAGTCTCTGTGTTTGCCCTCCAGGTAAAGGGGATGTGTTTGGCGATGTGTTTTGGAAGGAGGCATCTCTGGCACACGCATGTGCAAATGTCCGAGCGTTGACCTACTGCGACCTTCACATCATCAAGCGTGAGGCTCTGCTCAAAGTGCTGGACTTCTACACCGCCTTCGCCAACTCATTCTCACGCAACCTCATACTCACCTGTAACCTGCGCAAACGGGTAGGTGTACACACACACACCACACACACACACATACACTCAGTCATATACTTACAGCAGGTGCCACACACACAGATACTGAGCAGTACATGCACAGACACACTCATACCCTTGAACAGTGTGACACACACACACACACGCACACACACACAATGAAATATGCAGTGGAGGCCACAGGAGATGTTTTGTGACCTTGTGGTGTGATTGACTATAAGTGTCGCGAGTGCTGATCTCATTGGCCACTGTGTTTAGTGCAATGGTGTATCACACCCCTCAGGCATCATGGGAAGGATTAGGGTCACAAGGAAGAGGGCGAGAATTCGTCTCAGGACCCCAGCAGTGAAGACACACACGAAGTACATACACACGCAAGCACACACACACACCCCTGAATCCCTGGTTTAGACCAGACAGAAGTGAAGGGAACGTAGTCAGTGATGAGCACAGGCATGCGTGATGAGAGCAGCCACTCCTAACTCTGATTTGGGTCATGTGGTCCATTTGGTGGTGATTGGTGATTGGCCTGATTGAGTCTGAGTCTGCAATGACCAGACAACCGGACCCCACCGGACCGACAGGCTGAGATGAACAGAGTGTGGGGGGGGGGCGGATGTGACAGCAGTGTGTGTGTGTGAGATGGAGAAAAAGATGGCTACAGTGATGACAGATCTGTGTGTGTGTGTGTGTGTGTGTGTCTGGGAGAGTCCTTAATTCATGTCACTAAGAGTTGAATCTGAACTCATGATGATGACTTGGACACTGCAGCCAGTGTAATGAACATAATGAACTTCAGTCTGTCTGATAGTAGATTTACTGTACAGCCACTGGTGGAAATGAATGGAACACAGATCCCGACTTCCCTTTCGCCGCTGTTCTGGAAACAGTTCTGGTCTTTGGAACTGCCACTCTTTGCACACACACACAGTCGTGGTCTGTGGTTAGTGTTTACTGGGTTAGTGTGTACTTCACTTCACTGTGTGTGTTTCACTAATTCATGACTGGGATAAATGCAGACACCACATTTCCCTCACAGGATTGAGAGAGTGTGTATACTCATACTATACACTGCAGACAGACTGAAGTTCATTATGTGTGTGTGTTGGGTGTTACGGACACAGACAGACTGAAGTTCATTATGTGTGTGTGTTGGGTGTTACGGACACAGACAGACTGAAGTTCATTATGTGTGTGTGTTGGGTGTTACGGACACAGACAGACTGAAGTTCATTATGTGTGTGTGTTGGGTGTTACGGACACAGACAGACTGAAGTTCATTGTGTGTGTGTGTTGGGTGTTCCATGTGTGTGTAGTTTGATGAATATGTAGAGAGGGAGTAGTGATGCGTAAAGTTTTATCTGTGTGTGTGTGTGTGTGTGTGTGTGTGTATAAAGTTATATCTTCTCTCTCCTGTCATGTCTGGTGAATTATGAATCACCATGGAGACACACTCCACTCTCTCTTTTGAGTCTTTCTGTCTGTCTCTCTTTCTTTCTCTCTTTCTTTCGTTCTACTAAATTCTGTCTTCACAACAGAATTTAGTGCTCATATTTAGCACAGTTCTAGACTTCACTGGTCATTTTCAGTACGTTACTAGAGTTCAGTGGTCATATTCAGTACACTACTAGACTTTAGTGGTCATATTTAGTACACTACTAGAGTTCAGTCATCATATTTAGTGCACTACTAGACTTCAGTGCTCATATTCAGAGCACTACTAGAGTTCAGTCATCATATTCAGTACATTACTAGAGTTTAACACTCATATTCAGTTCACTGCAGATCTGTACACTACCACATCTGGTAGATCTGCACATTTGTGAAATATCAATTAGTTCAGTCTCCCCGAGGTCAACAGTCTCCTCCAGAGCAACTTAAGGGTAGAGGAGTAATCCAGAGTAAAATGCTTTCTAGGGCAGTTTTTTATGATTACTGTATTAGTTCAGGTACGTTGTGTTGAGTTGGGAGCACAATCATGTCAATCAGATGTGTTTTGAGAACATTCATTTTGCAGATTTCAACTGAAAGCACTAAACTGGCTGTGTGTGGGGCATGTCATTGTGCACTAAACTGGCTGTGCGTGGGGCATGTCATTGTGCACTAAACTGGCTGTGCGTGGGGCATGTCATTGTGCCGAGACAAAACACTATTTTTAAGTTCAAAACAACATGACACTTTTGTGGTAGTAAGTAGAGGGTTCCTACAGACAAGCCGAAGTGTGTCTAACTCTGCAAATGTACAGAGAGATTCTGTAAAGGGCTTTTTAAAAGCCAGTAGCCTAACATTAAGCCACAAAGGTCAATAGGCTAGTTGTTCTAGGCCCGTGTAGCCCCAAAGGTCAAAAGGCTAGTTGTTCTAGGCCCGTACAGCCCCAAAGGTCAAAAGGCTAGTTGTTCTAGGCCCGTACAGCCCCAAAGGTCAAAAGGCTAGTTGCACTAGGCCCGTGTAGCCCCAAAGGTCAAAAGGCTAGTTGTTCTAGGCCCGTATAGTCCCAAAGGTCAAAAGGCTAGTTGCACTAGGCCCGTGTAGTCCCAAAGGTCAAAAGGGTAGTTGTTATAACAGGGCTCTAAAGTGCGACCAATTTGGTCGCCCACGCGACCTAATTTCTTGAATGCGCAACTAAAAAAAAATGAGGTTGCACCTGTGCAACCAGCCGTTCGAGGGGAAAAAAATAATTACTATAAAAAAATAGTTAACAAGTCAACCTGTGGTTCAACAACAGATACACATAAGGGCTGTATCGTGGTCTAAACCAATCAGGTATCGTGAAAGGCGGGACCTCCCTTTGATTGGCTATGGTCTAGATGTTCCTGTATGTGTCTACGTTTGTAAATGCATGTGCTGCAGGCAGCAGGTGAAGGCTAGTCACACAAGAGCCTAGAGTCTAAAAAGAGAAGAGTGTATACATTTCGGAGAGAGTGGCTTGACCAGTGGCGTTTTCTCCTGGAGGCCAAGGGAGGCGTGGCCTCCTCATAAATATTCAATAAAGAAATATTCAGGAGTTTAGATTAATAACGCACATTTTAGATTCCAAATTTGCCGCGTTAAACTTACTGTTGTCCTGTTTTTCTTTGATCAGAGTAGCAGGCAAAACAGTGCCCCCGAACACTACATTTATGGGCTATAGCCTGCGTTACGTTTCAGTGTTCAGCTCTATCCTAGTTTATTCGCATTAACAGAGTATAACTGGTGAAGTACTGCCATCTAGGGAGGCCGGTTTTACTTGGCCTCCCTACCTAAAGGTTTTAGCCAATCAGATTGAAGCTCGGTTTGCCGCCGAACGCTCATCAAGGTCCATAAACAGTAAAAATAAAAAAACTGAAGAGGCCAGCTTCAGTGAGCCTCCCTCACCAGTACGTCATCAATCATAGACAAGTTGAACCCATAGACTGCGGATACGCAGTGCGCCGCCAGTGTGTGGGGGCAAGCGAAATTGTCGAATTCAGAAGTGCTCCGCAATGCTGTCGGAACCGATGTGTTGAGGACTTTCGAATAATTTGTCGCAAGATGTTACAAATTTAACGTTGGTAGTCTTTCTTCTTTATGCGTAGGGCTTCACACACATTGGAGTGGTTTCATGCTATTTTAATGTCACATTTTGGCTGCTGGTGTATTTGGTGCACTTTGGCAAAAGAGACATTCATTTCCTTACAGGCTGTCTTTAATGTAAACATCAAACCACTTAGCATGGCCCGACGTGAGTCTAACTTTTGTGGTATAGCCCCGAATGTTTTAAACAGCTAGCAACGCCCCTGCTAATTTGTTATTTAAATTCATTACTGACATATATGGGTGTGACGTCATTCAGTAGCTTGCGATCTCTCTGGCCTCCTCTGTAAAATTGGCCACGCACCACCACTGGGCTTGACCACTTTCCCTGGCTAAGACACAGTAAAACCGATAATATAATGCACTGCGTTTACTGTAAAGAGTGCGGGAAGCCCATGGCCGGCAATAGTGCATTTGTGACTGGTTGTAATACATTTCGAATGGAAACACTGAAAAAGCACAACGCATCTATAAAGCACACTACATGCGGCGATAAATGCACTGCCCAAGTGCCGCCTCTCCCCGCTGCCTTTCAGCAGCAGGCAGCAGCAAACACATCATCAGACGAGGCTGAGATGAGAATCAAATGTAACGTTGCCTATAATATAGCAAAAGAAGAACTTCCCTTCACTAAGTTCAAGTCGGAGATCATTCTTCAAAAGATTACCAGATTCTTAGTTAATTATGTACAAGTCAATATTGCCCATATGGACAGTAATTTAAAAAATGGACCTGTAAAACTGCGGTGTTATAAATGCGATGCTATCAAAAATTTGTGTGCACCTAACTTTTGTGCTTGTGCACCCAAGAAAAAAAGTTAGGCGTACCAGTACAACCAGTGCCAAAAGTTAGTCTAGAGCCCTGTTCTAGGCCCGTATAGCCCAAAGGTCAAAAGGCTAGTTGTTCTAGGCCCTTATAGCCCCAAAGGTTAAAAGGCTAGTTGTTCTAGACCCGTATAGCTCCAAAGGTCAATAGGCTAGTTGTTCTAGGCCCTTATAGCCCCAAAGGTTAAAAGGCTAGTTGTTCTAGACCCGTATAGCTCCAAAGGTCAATAGGCTAGTTGTTCTAGGCCCGTATAGCCCCAAAGGTCAAAAGGCTAGTTGTTCTAGGCCCGTATAGCCCAAAGGTCAAAAGGCTAGTTGTTCTAGGCCCGTATAGCCCCATGCATGAAAGAAGAGACAGCAACACAAAGGTGCTGCTCTCATTGCAGGTTGAATGAATCCTTATTTTGTGTTACTGGGAAACCCTTACAGATCCCTCTCTCTCCCTCCTCCCCCCCCTCTCTCTCTCTCTCTCTCTCTCTCTCTCTCTGTGTGTTTCACTGCCATGGACATCACAAAAAATCTCAGAATTACTCAGACATTTTCAACTCAAATTTTCTTCCAACACAACTCTCTTGCTCTCTGCCTCTCCCTCTGTCTCTCTCTGTCCCTGTATGAGTGTGTGTATGTGTGTGTGTGTGAGAGTGTGAGTGTGTGTGTGTGTATGTGAGTGAGTATGTGTGTTTGTGTGAGTGAATGTGTGCATGTGTGTGTGTGAGTGAGTGTGTGTGTGTGTGTGTGTGTGTGCGAGTGTGTGGAGTGTGTTGTGTGTGTATGTGATGAGTGTGTGTGTGTGTGTGTGGTGTGTGTGTGTGTGGTGAGTGGGGTGTGTGTGTGGTGTGTGGTGGCGGTGTGTGTGAATGTGTTTGTGTGTGTGTGGTGTGTGTGTGTATGTGTGTGTGTGTGTGTGTGGTGTGAGTGTGTGTATGTGTGTGTATGTGGTGGTGGTGTGTGTGGTGTGTGTGTGTGTGTGTGTGAGTGTGTGTGTGTGTGTGTGTGTGTGTGTGTGTGAGTGAGTGTGTGTGAGTGAGTGTGTCTGTGTGTGTGCGTGTGTGTGTGTGCCTGAGTGAGTGTGTGTCCATAAGAGAATTGTTTTAGGGTCATAAAGATGAAAGGAGATCTATGAGGATGGGTGGGTTGGGGCAGATCCATCATTTGGAGACACACACAGAACTCTGCAGCTCCCATGGGGATGATGAGGACTCATGTAGTCAGGCAGACTTGGATTTGGGAATATTGCCCACAAAGGAGCAAATGAGCAGGCATGTGCAGTGCAGTTCATGAGGACCTCAAGGACTTGGGGTTAAAGACCCCAGCAGCACTTTCATTTGGTTTCATTTCAGAAGTGCATAGTAAAATGAATCTAAAACAGTAGATTACCCCCCCCACACACACACACACACACACAAACACACACACACACCCCTTGGGTGTATTTCATAACTCTCAGCCTCCTTGTGTGTGTAAATGTAATAAAATGCAAATGTAAGTCAATGTTTGTGTTTTACCTATGAAATTACAGTGGAGACTTCACATGCACTGTATGTGGGTTGGATGTCTACGTATGTGTATGTAGGATGACTATGTGTGTGTGTGTGGGTAGGAGACTACATATGTGTGTGTGTGTGTAGGAGACTACAGCTTGTATGTGTGGGACAAGACCTACAGTGTGTGTGTATGTGCGTGTGTGTGTGACCACCTGTCCCGCTTTTTTACTGGTTTCCCCTTTTCAACCCTACTACACTGAAAATAAAACCCCAGATCCGTCCATGGACACGTCGACTCCTGACTTTTGTCCATAGTTCAGAAGAGAGCAATTCAAGTGGTAGCCAACAGGCAGAGTCATACTACAGTCAAGATGCTGACACACACACAAACGCCTTCTCAAGTTGTCAAATGGGAGAGCGTGCTGTTTGTTCAGGTCAGGCAGCCTTGGCCACTGAAGCTCACATTGACTTTGACAGGCTCTTGATTTAGACAGTGGATGGCAAACACTCTTGATTTAGACCGGTGGATGGCAAACACTCTTGATTTAGACCGGTGGATGGCAAACACTCTTGGTTTAGACCAGTGGATGGCAAACACTCTTGATTTAGATTGGTGGATGGCAAACACTCTTGATTTAGATTGGTAGATGGTGAAACAGAGAAAGCTTTTTGCATTTTGTCAGGGCCAGAGCTACAGCCACGCAGCCTATGATTTAATGCATTTATGTAAAATAGCACCAAAGCATTAGAATAACACATCCTACCTTGACTGCCGACAAGCTAGTCAGTCACTCTCTTCTGACTCAGATGTAGATCTGATCTTAGCATCATCTCCATTTATTGTTGTTTTTTAATATCCAAAGTCCGTAATACTTTGACACCTTGGCCTTCACACAGTTGTAGTCTGGGCTTTTCATGTATCTTTGTATAGGCTAGGCCTAATATTTTGATAGAGTCCCAATACTGTAGAGACAAAAGGCAAAATTAATGTGTTAAATTAAGTGTTTCATCTGTTATACGCCTTAAGCTCCAGCAACCTTTGGGCTATCTTTTGGGTTAGGGTTAGGGCCTGTGGGGTTGAGAGGCAAAATAAAATGTTACTTGTTATAAAAAAATGTTAATAAAATGACTTGTCCCACATTTTGTCTGTTTGGAGGTGGTCACTCTGTTCCAGTGACATGGGATTCTTTGTCTTGTGTAAGAAAACCATAACCAGAGCACCACCAGATCAGATCCATGCACAAACACACACACACACACATATGCCAGGCCACGTGTCTGTGGTCAGGTGGTCTGTCTTAGTGGAGAATGTTTTCCATAACGCACCCATGGCAGCACCAGACAGACGGTGGCTTTTGTAGGACACACAGAGCAGGAGAGAGGACCCTCATGGATTCCCCCATCCCAATGCCAGCCATGCCACCCCAGGGGCAACTTCCACACAGTGCCAAGTGGGCCACTTCTGTAATACCTTGGGTGTGTGTGTGTGTGTGTGTCTCTCTGTCAGTGTGTATGTGTCCCTTAAAGAAAAGCACTCCAGCATGAATGAGCAAGGCAAAAAAGACTGACCAGTGTGTTTGACACTTGGGCTCTAAAGACTGACCAGTGTGTTTGACCTTGGGGCTCTAAAGACTGACCAGTGTGTTTGACACTTGGGGCTCTAAAGACTGACCAGTGTGTTTGACACTTGGGGCTCTAAAGACTGACCAGTGTGTTTGACACTTGGGGCTCTAAAGACTGACCAGTGTGTTTGACACTTGGGGCTCTAAAGACTGACCAGTGTGTTTGACACTTGGGGCTCTATTTCACTTGGTCAGGGTCCAGTCATCAATTAATTAACATGAACATATAACCACTGGCAAACAACCAATGGTCAATGGCCCCCAGCCAATGGGTGATACTAAATATCCGTGTCCCAGTCACTCATTCGTATACAACATCACAAACACTTAGTGCCACACAATAAATATAGTAAATACAGTGAGTATGGTGAATATAGTAATGTCAATAATGTTATGACTAAGATTCATATTTATACTAGACGTTGTATGTATACTAGATGTTTTTTGAGTTGAATATGTCCACAAAGAGGTTGCTTCTGGAGATGTTTTCACCGTGGTACCAATGTTCGCACGGCTAGATGCCTTTTGGTTTCCAGAGCCAAGAGGTTTTGGGGGGTGGGGGGGGGGGGGGGGGTGCAACTATGGACCGACTCTCCTGGAAGGAAAAGAAGGCAGATTCTTTCAGTGTTGGATCTCCATGTAACATGTGCCAGTTCCTTTTAATAATGTTCCATATTCAAGGTATTGTTTACCATATTCAATTAATTCAATTCAATTCAATTCAATTATATTTCTACAGCGCCTTTTAAAATAGCACTATCTCATGGCGCTTTACAGCAAGGAGCACCCAAGAGCAGCAGGCAAGGAAAAACTCCCTTGTGGTAGTTAGTCTAAGAAGAAACCTTGGGCAGATCCACGACTCAAGGGGACAACCCAATTGGCAGGGGTCATGCAGGAACAGCACAATCAATAGTTACAATGATGGGACAATCGATTAGAAACATGACGTGCTTGTCCACACTGTCCGCACTGACCGCACTGTCCACACTGACCGCACTGTCCACACTGACCGCACTGTCCACACTGACCACACTGACCACACTGACCGCACTGTCCGCACTGTTGTAGTTGGTCACAAAATAAACACTTGAATTGTGTGGTCCATTGATTTCACCTTATGATATGATGTGTGTAAATTGTGTGTCCCTCTTTGTCTTCTGGGACATCTTCTGTGTGTGTGTGTGTGTGTGTGTGTGTGTGTGTGTGTGTTTGTATGTGTGTCCCTCTCTGTCTTCTGGGACAACTTCTCTTAGACTTATGTATTAGCCTGTTGGCATGGAAACGAATCAGATGAATCTGCTCCCCCTCTTCCTTAGCAGGTTATTAAGACCAGAGACCTTAATAGACAGGATGCAGTGGAGTTGCACTCTTAATAGACAGGATGCAGTGGAGTTGCACTCTTAATAGACAGGATGCAGTGGAGTTGCACTCTTAATAGACAGGATGCAGTGGAGTTGCACTCTTAATAGACAGGATGCAGTGGAGTTGCACTCTTAATAGACAGGATGCAGTGGAGTTGCACTCTTAATAGACAGGATGCAGTGGAGTTGCACTCTTAATAGACAGGATGGAGTTGCATCAGATACTTGTGAGTCTTATTGCTGGGTCATCCTTTGAGATGTTAAAGGAAATGTTGGCTACGCAGTGTGTTGTTGGATGCAGGTGAGAGTTCATTCCGTTGGTCAGGTGTGTAGGGTCAGATGCAGGTGAGAGTTCATTCCGTTGGTCAGGTGTGTAGGGTCAGATGCAGGTGAGAGTTCACTCCACTGGTCAGGTGTGTAGGGTCAGATGCAGGTGAGAGTTCACTCCACTGGTCAGGTGTGTAGGGTCAGATGCAGGTGAGAGTTCACTCCACTGGTCAGGTGTGTAGGGTCAGATGCAGGTGAGAGTTCATTCCATTGGTCAGGTGTGTAGGGTCAGATGCAGGGAAGAGCTCTGTTGAGTTCAGCTGTTCAACTGGAGGTAGAAAACTCTTAACTAGACTGCCAGTGAAATCAACTAATGTAGTGATACTATATGTAGTGTTTGAGCACTCTGTGGCCTTAATTAAGCAGTCAAGGCTTTTAAATACACACACAATCAACACAATATAACAATATTCACCCACGTTTCAATCTCTGACACACACACACACACACACACACACACTTCCCAGTGTGTCCATTCTCAGTACTCAGAGAGCTTCATCATTATTTCAGACTGAAATAACACTGAGACACCATGTCCTCACTCAGTTCCTGTGTCACTCTCTGTAATTAGTGTGTGTGTGTGTGTGTGTGTGTGAGAGAGAGAGAGAGAGAGAGTAAGTGTGTGTGTGAGAGAGAGTGTGCTGTCTTTGCAAGTGTGGTGTGAGACTGTATGGTTGTGTGTGAGTATGTGTGTGTGGTGTCTGTGTGTGTGTAGGGGGGTCTGGGGTCTGCGATGTGTGTGTGTGTGTGTGTGTAGGGGGTAGTGATGGCTCTATGTATCAGTTCATTGGTTTGTTTTTGTTTGAGGATAAAATGTTCCTCTTGTCTCTTCCCTGCTCTGCCTCACATGCATGCAGGCGTTTGTGTAGCAAATTAACAGCCTGTCACGCATCTCCTAACACTTGAGCTGTTCTGATGTAGCCTAGCCAAATGTTTATGTGAGATTAGATTTGGAAAAGAATTGAGACTAGCATTCGGCTCCTTCTGTGCCAGACATTTTACGCCTGTCTAACTTAAACACGGTAGGCTGTTTATTTTCGGTCTTAATGCCCGATTGTGGAGCAAAATTGGAAAACTTTTCATCTTCTTACTTTTTAAGCATTTGCTGCCTTCAGTGTCCAGCCAACTTCTCAACGGTTCTCTGTGCTAAATGATGGGTTATGATGGTGGTTAATGATGACAGATGAAAAGTCCAGATGTTCTCAGGCTTTATTGATTCATGCGCCTGCATGCGTGTGTTGGGTGTGTATGTGTGTGTGTGCACTCGTGTGTTTGTGTGTGTGTGTGTGTGTGTGTGTGGGAGTTAGTGAGAGAGATGGAGAGCGAGAGATAAGTGCAGAGTATATAGCCTAGGTTTACACATGTTTAAAATGTTTGTTTGTTTTTCTATATATTCCAAGAATAAAACAATATTTTGGAACGTTTTGCTGTTCTGTGATTGATAACTAAGATCAATAGAATGGTGAGTAGCCTGGGCTCCATCATGGAAACATTTGGGAAACCAAACAGCAGTGCAAGGTGAGCAAATCCCTCTTGTGAAAACCAAACAGCAGTGCAAGGTGAGCAAATCCCTCTTGTGAGAAGGCCCAGGTTACCAGGTGTGTTTCTCTAGACTCTCACCAATCACAGACATGGACCCATTGCTTTCTTTTTTATTTCCTCGCTCTGTTTTGGTGGGTTGAGTTGGGTTGGGTTAAAAATCTGAGTAATTGAGCAGGTCGGGTGGAGTGGGTTGGTTGTTGTAATGGCTCGGGTTGGTGCGGGTGTTAAAAATCTTTGACCCGCACATCACTAATAGTCTGAGGTCTGCGGGGTGTGTGTGTGTGTGTGTGTGTGTGTGTGTGTGTGTGTGTGTTTATCATTTCTCACTAAAGTCCATAATGCCTGAGAGGGATAGATGGGCCACACTCCAAAGTGTGTGTCAGTTTGCATAGAAATCCACTAGTGCGTGCAAATACACACACGTATGCATGCACACAGGCACACGCATACACATGCATGCACATACGCACACACACACACATGCACACACACACACACACACAGTCTTGTGAGGACCCGTTCTGTGGAATCCAGTCTGTGTCTGTCTGTGTGTGTGTGTGTGTGTGTCAGAATTCTGCTCTAGTTTGTGTTGGTTTGTTCAGCATTAATTTAACATCTCTGGTTCAAGTCATGCCATCTTGTTCAACAATCACTGTCTCTCTCCTACACACATACACACACACACACACACACACACTGCCCCAGGTGAAGTATTGTACATTAATTAAGCATCTCTGTTCTTGGCAGTGGCGGCTATTACTGCCTGAAGTATGGGAAGCTGACATGAAATTTGAGATTTGCATCATTAGGCTACTGTGTGCTTTTGGCTACCCAGATCACCACAAGGCACAGGCCTGTTACATTTAGCCATTGACTCATTAGGCTACTGTGTGCTTTTGGCTACCCAGATCACCACAAGGCACAGGCCTGTTACATTTAGCCATTGACTCATTAGGCTACTGTGTGCTTTTGGCTTAAGTTACCCAGATCACCAAAACAAGACACAGACCTGTTAGAATTAGCCATTGATTCATTAGGTTATATTTCAGATCATCCACAGAACTTCAATCAGCCAGTAAAATGTTCTAATCAAGTAGGCTACAAATGTATTACCCCATTATAATATTGCCTAGCTGTCATTCAGTGGGTCATTCAGTGGGCCTTATTATTTCTCAGGTGGGTTATTACTTCTCTGTCACTTAAACTGTGTTGAGCTTGTGGCATTTGCCTTGCTATATTGAATCTCTTGTCATTAGGAAGATCATCAAATACTTTCTGAATCAGGTAAACATTAGCATCTCTTGTCATAAGGAAGATCATCAAATACTTTCTGAATCAGGTAAACATTAGCATCTCTTGTCATAAGGAAGATCATCAAATACTTTCTGAATCAGGTAAACATTAGCATCTTCATGAATGTGTCAGAGCTGGCTAGAATTCCTGGTCATCGCCATCACACACCAGGATGGTTTAGAAGTGTCTCTGACTACACTACTGGTCATCGCCATCACACACCAGGATGGTTTAGAAGTGTCTCTGACTACACTACTGGTCATCGCCATCACACACCAGGATGGTTTAGAAGTGTCTCTGACTACACTACTGGTCATCGCCATCACACACCAGGATGGTTTAGAAGTGTCTCTGACTACACTACTGGTCATCGCCATCACACACCAGGATGGTTTAGAAGTGTCTCTGACTACACTACTGGTCGTTGCCATCACACACCAGGATGGTTTAGAAGTGTCTCTGACTACACTACTGGTCATCGCCATCACACACCAGGATGGTTTAGAAGTGTCTCTGACTACACTACTGACAAAGAGCAGAAGCCAAAGACAGGCAGAGCTTCCCTTGTAGGGTTATAACAGCTGCCTTTGGTTCCTGGTCATGCCAGCATGCCCACTCTGCCCTCTGTTTCCTTGTGTGTGTCTGTGTGTGTGTGTGTGTGTGTGTGTGTGTGTGTGTGTGTGTGTGTGTGTTGGTGCACTTTATGGCCGTAGACTCGAACTGTGCAGCTCTTTCCTGCTGCATTGATTTTTGTTTTAAAATCCATAACAGTGTGTGTGAGTGAGACAGAGAGTAACTGGAGGTGTGTTAGGGTCAGGAAGTGTGTGTGTGTGTGTGTGTGTGTGTTGGTAACTGGATGTGTGTGTGTTTTGCAGTTTGTGTTCCGTAAGATCGCTGACGTACGTCGCGAGGAGGCGGAGCGCCAGCGGTGTAAGACTGAGTCTCCGCCCATCCCCGTAGATCACCCCGTGCGGAAACTCTTCCAGCGCTTCAAGCAGCACCGAGAACTCCATCACCAGGGCTCGTCCACGCAGCTGGACCTGGAGAAGAACCAGAACCACACACACGCACACACACACACTCTCACACACACTCACACACACACACAGCCTCTGCAGAACGGCTCGGTCGGTGCGGGAGGTTCCTGCTGCAGCAGCGTGTTAACAATCTCTCAGATCACACCCCTCCAGAACACACTGGCCTTCCCTCGACCTACACACACGCTCACACACACACACACAAACACATACACACCCCACGTCAAGCAGAACAACAACAGGGAGGTTCCGGAGCTCCGGTCAGGGGAGCCCGGCCCGAGGCCGACCTCAAGCCGGACCTGGACCTCGCCGTGTCTGAAGGTGAGCAATGCCGCGCGGGGGAAAGCGGGGGCGGCGCCCTCATCAGCGAGCCCTCGTGGTTGGCTACGCCTTCAGAACAACACTCCCACTTCCGCCCCCACAGGGGTGGGGCTAAACAACGCTCCCAGGGCCGTCTCCATGGAGCGACTCTCACCCATTGGGGTCAGAGGTCACGAGGGCGGCAGCGGCGGAACGTCCCGGAAGAACTCACTGCGAAAGACGGACTCGTGGGACAGTGGGCTGACGCACAGCGACCAGCGTCTGGACCGCTTCGGCGAGGCACACAGCCCCGGGGTGGGCGGGGCCATGGGAGGGGGTGAGTCCTGGTGCCCCCCCCACCCTGAGGCCCCACAGGGGCGCGTGTGTGCGAGGGGAGAGGTGTGTGTGCAGGGCGGTGTGTGTGCGAGGGGAGAGGTGTGTGTGCAGGGCGGTGTGTGTGCGAGGGGAGAGGTGTGTGTGCAGGAGACGCGTCTGGAACTCAGGGGGGAGCTGCAGGCTCTGAGTGGACGACTGGCGTCCCTCGAGCACAAAGTGGGCCAGATACTCCAGCTGCTGACACACACACCCACACACACACACACACCCAGAACCCCTCGGCCCAAACTCAGAGCCCAGGACATCTTCTCCGTGTCCACTCCAGTCTCGCCAGACTCTGACAAGGATGACAGGTCACTGTGAGAACAACAACACATGCACACACACAAACATACACAAACACACACACACACAAACAGAAATGGACCCACATTGGTTCCGTGGATGACAAAGACACATATAACACACACACACAGACAAACATTCTGCTCATACTCACATTATGGCTCTCTGGGTGTTTTTTTATTACATATTTATAAACATCTGTGAATGTGTTTGTTACACTTGTATAAGGAATTCAGAAGACACACACACACACACACACACACAGATGTGTGTGATCAAGAGCACACACTGACTTGTGGGATCGCAAAGACACTCTTGCATGCAGTGTATGCATAGAATTTCCAGTAGACACAGGCAGGCACACACACACACACAAACACACACAAATGCAGTCTGGCACACACACACACACACACACACACACACAAACACATGCAGTCAGGCACACACTCTCACACAAGCATACACAAACCTCATCACAGAAAACCAGGCCAGGGTCACAGGGGACAAAAGAGGCTGTGGTCCCCCCAGGTAAATAATAATAATCTATCTCTTTTTCAGCCCATGAGGGAGATTTGGTCTCTGCATTTAACCCAATTGTGGATTAGTGAAACACACACAGCACACAGTGAAGTACACACTAATCTGGAGCGGTTGGCTGCCTAGTGAGGTGCTTTGCTTAAGTGCACTACAGCCATGGTTCACTAGTCAGAGATCGAACCGGCAACCCAAAGCCCTAACCAGCAGGCCACGGCTGCCCCATGGACTGCTCTGCACCTTTTGCTTGGAGATCGTTTAGGTACTGTACATTAGCCCATGTCAAAGATAGACCTCATTTATGTTACATACACTGTAGTAATTAGAATTTTAAAAATTTTGAAATATAGACACGCTTCCATAAAAACGTTACAGTTCCCTGAGACCAAAGTGACAAAATGACATTTCCCAATCCAGATAAATGACAGGAGTCTACATTTCCAAATCCAGATAAATTCACCGTATTGGTTAGAGGTGACTCTACATTACAACTGGGTTCTAGTGATGAAAAGAAAAGAGAAGGTGGTGGTGGTGATGGTGGAATGATCAGGGTCCATATTCTGTGCGACGTGTGGCGTCCTGCTGGTCCCACAAGAGGGTGATTAGTTGCACAGACATACCATACTGCTGATAACGCCGCACAGTAGAAATAAAGCCAAACCTGCAGATTCACGTTGTCCAGTTGTCCAAAATGTCAACATTTAGATCTGCATAAAAACACGAGGCTTTAGGTGCGTAAACGCGGGTTAGAGGTGGGGAAACTATACACTAAAAATCAATATGCAACGCTTAGCTGTAAAAAATAAGTCCAATTTACTTGAAAAATTGGTGTAAAATGTTGCTTCCAATGAATTAAGTAAACATTACTAGTCTCTTTCAAGTTACGTTTACAACAACTTTAAAGAGACTAGTTATGTTTATTTAAGTTGTTTGAGGCAATGAGTTTCCACCAATTTTTCAAGAAAGCTTCACTTTTTCCTTTTTACAGTGTATTTACAGGTGTGGAAACACTATTTGTGTAAGCACCACTCCACCCCTGATTATCGATTGCGCACAGACTCGCACTCAGCTGCTTTTTACTCACTGACAGAGTGTTAGCTGGCTTATGCTCAAACTCTAGGCTACAGAACAGAAGCTCCAGTGAGAAATGCCTCCCTGACTTCAGTTTATTCGATTAAAAGGCAGCTGTGAATTCTTACTGGCTGCAAGCTTTAAACTCTCTGGCAGGTTCTCATAGGCATAATACAACCAATGTCAATCCCATAGTTTAGTTTTCACATTCAGCAATGAAGTGTGACCCTGTATCTCATCTTATCATTTCTCCAATAGACTGTGGAACTTCCCTTTCTGAGATATTGCCCTCGTTTGAAGAATGCTATGCATGATGTAAAAGTATTTACTGAGGATTTCTTGAATGCTGGAAAAGTGAAAGTAGCTTATTCCTTGACACTGAAATGAATAAGTCCAAGTTCACCTTTGGTCGTAAGTTTCAGAAGAGCCAGAGTGGTGAGAAAGACATTTTGCCAACTTGTCACGACAAATGTAAGGTCAGTACCTGCCTCTCATCGACAAATGTAAGGTCAGTACCTGCCTCTCATTGACAAATGTAAGGTCAGTACCTGCCTCTCATTGACAAATGTAAGGTCAGTACCTGCCTCTCATTGACAAATGTAAGGTCAGTACCTGCCTCTCATTGCTTCCAAAACATCAAGCAAGAATTTCTCCACAAAGCGTCTTTACTGAACTCAAATATGCCGTAGACTAATGCAGAGACGACATGATATGATATGTTTGTTGTAGCCTACATTTGCGTGCTTCTCTGCATACACAGTGCAATTTACTGCTGGCGCCGGCCACACAAACACACACACATACATATGAATATGTAGCACACACAGATACACACACACATACTCAAACCAGATTGTAGCTAACTGTATAGCATGCGCGCACACACACACACACACACCAGTGCTCTCCCTCGCGGAGACCATGGAGCCAGATGACTACACACACACACACACACCATTGTAAGTACACTTCATGTATGTCCAGCTGGTTTCTGGTCTGCCAAAGAACATATAAACATGTTATTTATTGTAAAATACTGTAAGCTTAACTAGATGTATTTACATACTGTAAGTATGTATGACCCAGAGCACATGTAGCTGAAGCAATGTTGTACATGCAGCCTGTTTGTATTGGCCATCTGAGGATGATCTGGACTGTGGGGGAATATTGATTCAGTTAGACTCATCTGGAACTGAAAGGGAAGGGGAGAAATGTCATGGAAGGTGAGAGGTGCACACACACACACACACACACATACGCACACACATATACACACACACACACATACGCACATACACACACACACACACACACACAGACACACACATACATACATACAAACACACATACGCACATACCAGACATACAGAGGAAACAAAAGTACACTTCTCACTGGCCCACGGTAAAAGCACAGTGAATCCCGAATAAAAGTGCGCAACAGTAAACAAGACAAGATCACATAACAAAAACACAAGACAAGATCACAAAACAAAAACACAAGACAAGATCACAAAACAAAAACACAAGAATTTCACAAGCAGCAGAAAAATTCTATGTGATGTGTGTGATGCATTCTGTATGATGTGTGTGATGCATTCTGTATGATGTGTGTGATGCACACTAAAGTGTGAAATGTAAAAGATTTGTTGTAAAAGTGCAAAAAACGCAACTTCGAAGTTCTGAGATTTTGGAGGGGCAGAGGAGGGGTGGGAGAGAGGGGAGAGCTGTTTGGAGGGGGTGGGAGAGAGGGGAGAGCTGTTTGGAGGGGCAGAGGAGGGGGTGGGAGAGAGGGGAGAGCTGTTTGGAGGGGCAGAGGAGGGGGTGGGAGAGAGGGAGAGCTGTTTGGAGGGGCAGAGGAGGGGTGGGAGAGAGGGGAGAGCTGTTTGGAGGGGCAGAGGAGGGGGGGGGAGAGGGGAGAGCTGTTTGCTAGTCTAGTGGAGCGAGCACAAAGGCTCCTATATCTCCTCCCAGAGGGCAGGGGGCTAAAGAGACTGTGTGGGGTGGCTGATGTCGCTCACAATCATGGTCATTTTTGGTTGAGGCGGATGCTGTAGGTGTCTAGCAGGGAGGGGAGTGCGGCACCAATGATCTTTCCAGCTGTGTTCACTATGCACTGCAGGGCTTTTCTGTTATAGTCAGTGCAGCTCCCACCCACACAGTGATGCAGCTGGTGGGGAGGCTCTCAATGGCACCCCTGTAGAAAGTGCCCATGATGGGTGAGGAGGATCTTACTCTCTTGAGTTTGCAGAGGAAGTAGAGGTGCTGCTGTGCTCTCTTCACCACTGATGCAGTGTTGGTGGTCCAGGAGAGGTCCTCACTGATGGGCACCCCCAGGAATTTGGTGCTGCAATTAGGTGGTGACCTCTCCGGACATTGACAACAATCTCCTTGGTTGTGCAATCTGTCTTATTATAAAGTTGCAACACAAATGCACAACTATGAGTGCACACACACACACACACACACAGACACACACACAAAGAGAGAACACTGATCTCTCTCAGGCAAACATTTCTGCTATCTGTAACAATCAAGGATAACATTCCAGTGTTGGAGCCTTCTGGCTACTGACAACAAACATGCAATGCATGGGTCATAAAGCTGCTGAAGAATGTAGTTTAGTTCTCTAAAATCTTCAGTGGATTTGCTCTTCCTGTGCATGTCTGTGATTCCCTGAAATGCATGTCTTTGGCCAATCAAGGAGCTAGATTTTCACCATGAATTATGCAGTCCCCAAGAAGTTTCCTCAAGGTAATTTAATCTTTGGCCTACAGAAGCTGAAGGTGATATTTTAGTGACACATCCATCATCGATTGATTTCCTGTGAAATTAGTAAAAATAAATAACTGCAACACTAGCTTTTGCATGATGAGTGATGCCCCAGGTAGCGCTGTGAGTCCATTGCTCTCTGCATGAAGGCACATTAGTGACTGCTTGTCTGCCGTAGTCACATACAGTCACATGACTGTTTGTCTGCCATTGATACAGGCGGCAAGTCTGGTTAACGCCCCCAAAATGCGAGGGCGGGGTTAGTGTGGGGGAAAGTGCGTGGAGAAACACTGCTGCAGGTAGAGAACATGCTTAACAATAATAGATCGTTTAGTAAAACTGAATAAAACGCATATGAGATGATTTGTGTGATGGTGACCTGTTTGCTTGCTTGGGTTTAGATATCAGTTTTTCATGATTAATTAATTCCAGTAACACGGACAGAAGTGTCACAAGTGGAGTAATTTTTGTACTTCTTTCAATGACCTTTTTTTGAGACCTAAAAATTTGTCCGGGCGGGATTTCAAAATCGCCCAGGATTTTGTACTACTAGAGCCTCAAACAGCATCTTGTGTGTCTGTAGCAAATAAAGGTGCCAACCACCTACAAGCACACATAAGTTCAGCCGAGCATAAAACGACAGTAAGGGGCGAGAGCTCATCATCTAGTCAAAGAGTTTTTAAGTAAGTCTGCTGCAGCTCACAGACCTAGTGTACAACTTTCTTAAAATGTCTTATATTGTGCACATACAAATAATTATGTTTTATTTTGTATATATTCACCTTCACCTGATCCCTTTTTAACGTGCCCAGACAGCCCTTCCCCTGATCCATCTCCTGAGAAATAAACTTTGGTTTTATAGAGCTGTGCTGTCTTTGTGAAATACTTAAGTCCAGTACTAATATGCTGAGTTGTGTATGAGTGTATTTGAATAATTATGTATTGAGTTGAGTGTTTGGTCTATGAAAGAAGTATTTCCCTTAGTCTGAAGAGACGTTAAGAGGTTAAGACAGACAGTGTCAGTGATGTCCAGAGGGAGGAGGAGGGGTGCACGTACACAAACATACAGACACGCAAAGAAAATCTCTGCCACATGTATGGTGTCAAGTGGAATCAGTACCTATAAACTCTGGACTGCCCCAAACACAAACACCAGTGTAATGATGACAAATCAGTGAGCATTACAGTATAGAGAGAGACAGTGTCTGATGATGAGGAAACTGTGTGTACAACACAGACACTCACACACACAGACAGACAGAGAGAGAGATACTCTGTGATACTCTCACTGTGTCCTTTTCTAGGTAAGTTTATCTTTCTGAGCTCTCTGCCTCACTTTGAAGGGCACACACAACCACACAGACAGACACACACACACACACACACACACACACAGAGACTGGAGAGAGTGATATTACAGACACCATAGAGAGGACGGTTTAAATCTGCTCTGTTCTGGGTTCAAGGTTAAAGCCTACAACAGCAATGAGCTATCGGACAACTCTGGCTGAAGTCAGGCTCACACAACACAAATGTGTGTGTGTGTGTGTATCTTAAAAGGAGATTTTATTTATTGGTCCCGTGGTACCCCGTCTCAAAACTTAGAGTTTTAACAGAAAAGTCCCCACTCTGTGATAACACATTAAAATAAAATAAAATAGAACAAAAACCTTACTTGTCAGTTCTATCACACATCCTTTTAGGACCCAGTAGATGTCAAGATGATATAGATGTTGTTTATCTTCCAAAAAGTTCAAAAATCCAAACCCCAGACAGACAATGTAGGAGTATCTCCATCAGCACCTGTCTCTGCTATGTGCACAGATAAACATGTCCTCAGATGAAAACTGTGACTATTTTGTCTGTTTGTTCTGTACACATTATGCATCACACAGAGGCAATTACGCTTCATTGACACCAGATGGCGCCAATGCTCACAGGTTAGACTAGAACATTCACACTAGAACATTCACAGATGTGGGGCATGTTTCTCAACAGTGATCATTCTTAACAGGTTAATGAACTGCATTTGAGGATACATGCATCACCATCCTATCCAAAAGTTTCTTGGGGTTGTTACTGAGGAAATGATTGTGGGCAGGATTCATGGTCCATCAGGTGCAGCAGGTTTAAATTTGGGGAATCTATGGGAATATTTCAGCTTTGCTTCGCTGATATGATCACAGCTTGGACTGGAGTAAATGTGGGATTTATCAGATGACATGGGGTCACAGGTCTACTTTCATACATGACATCTTGGTGCCCCACTTTAAACTTTTTATGTGCAGATTGTGTACAAATAAATTATGGTGAGAATAGTTATGTGCATATTTTGTATATTATGTACAAGTTATGGGAGCAGTTATTTACAGATAGGGCAGTGTAAAAGATGGGTATCAATTAGTACTGATTTACAAAAGAGCAATGTGCAGATGAAGTATGCTACAATACAAATGTTCTATACTGCTAGTATACTGTGCTCTTAACTGTAGTGCACATATTGTACATTTTGCACTTTCTGCTACTTTCACTTCTGATTAGATGCTAAAGTGTATTTTGTTACTTTGTATTCATACATGTGTAATGACAATAAAGTTGAATCTGATCTAAAATAAACTGAAAAATAGGAACATGGAGTTGACCTGCCTATTAGACAGTAGATGCTACAGTAAAGTAGTATCTACATCACATTAACACGTATGCATTTAGCAGATGCTCTTATCCAAAGCAGCGAGCAAAAAGAAGAAGCACTGGGCCTATTAGTTAGAGGCATCCACTGCCCATGAAGCATCACCTCCAGGCTACACATGAGAGAGGACATGCAAACCTATCAGAGGTATTAGGAAATTGACTGACTTCTTCATGATTTGAATTCCCCTGCTTCCCTTGTCATTATTGTGTGGTATCAACTCAAGCCCACATGAGAGAAGATCTCCAAACCCATCACTAAACTATGAGGAATCAGAAGTGGCTTCCTTATGACTTGAATTCCCCTGATCCACCCGTCTTCACTGTGAGCTCTCTGCTCCACAGTACACAGCTTAACAGCAATGTTTACCCTTGTCTAACTGACTTGAATGACTTGAAACACAGAATGTTTTATTTTATGTAAACAACAAATGCACCAGACACATGTGGGGCAGGTGATACATGAAAAGAAAAACTTTTTATTCAATTGCCAAGATCAAGAGTAGATTTTGCAAGAAATGTGTGTGAGTTTGATTTTTTGACAGGTCCTCACCTCAGGGGAAAAGATCAGGTTGGGGTGGTTCCTTCTCCTTTGATAAAAATGTGTTGTGTCTGTTCTGTGTTCTGTGTTCCGTGTTCAACCTGTCAAGGATTCTTCAGAGTGGTTGAGTATTGAGCATTTTCATCTACGTTGAGAGAAAGCTCTGGAACCTTCCCAAAAGTGTTCCTCATGACTTGCGTTTCATTACAGGTGTGTTTCAATTCCACAGTGTTGCCACCTCTCATTCTGATAGCTGAACCTCCTCTCATCTAATGTCCATATATATTTGAAATTGAATGTGATTTCAAGAGTGGATTACTGGAACCGCTCATCATACAAAAAATGCAATATACTGGACCATTAAAATCGGGAGGTTCTTGTTTATTTTGATATGTGGTTTGCTATAGCTTATTGAAGTTAAGAAATCATGAAGTATTCAACTGTGATGATGGGTGTGAGATGGATGCAGAGCTAGCCTGGTAATAAAACCAGCCCCTTATACTTACACTTTTTTCCTACAGAGGATCTGGCCATTCGGTTGTGAGAAACAATTGCTAGAGCTAGTCTGGATTATCAATTCAATTCAATTTTATTTATACAGCGCCTTTTACAATAGTATTGTCTCGTAGTGCTTCACAGAAGGAGCACCCAAGAGCAACAGGGGCAAGGAAAAACTCCCTTATGTTCAGTTAATCTAGGAAGAAACCTTGGGCAGATCCACTACTCAAGCGGTTAACCCAACTGCCAGGGGTCATGCAGAAAAATTACAATCAGTAGTAACCATGACAGACTATAAGTTGCCTATGGTTTTAGCTAAGCTTCATAATAGTTCATAATAGAGTATTATCCCCAATTACATTATATGCTAGTCAGTCTATAGGTGGTTATCAGGAATTATGGCTGGACAATGTAGCAGGGGCCAGACATAGTGTCAAACTCAAAGGAGTGAGATGGGTCATGGGGGTAACAATAAGGGTCCATTTGACAGTGCCATTGTGAGGGGGGGGTCAATCACAAAGCCTCAAGGAAGGGGAGTCGGACCTAGCATGGGCGTCCAGGAAGGGCCTCTATGATGGAGAGTCGGTCCTGACATGAGCCTCCCTTAGTGTTGGTTGTAGTCCACTCAGGAGGGGAGGGTGAGAGGAGTCTGCCGGAATGAGGCAGGGATGACACTCAGCAGAGATAATTGTGGACAGAGGAAGAAAGTGAATTAGGCCAGGCTCACACATCAGAAAGCAAATGTGTAATTTGGGTACCAAATAGAGTATATATACATATATGTATATAAATATATATATATATATATATTGAGAGAGAGGGAGAAAGAGAGAGAGAGAGTTGTACAGCATGACACATGAAGCTTTTGTGGCGCCACTAGGCTATAGCAGCATAACTAAGGTGTGATGCATGGCAACCCAGCTCCACTGCAGGGATGGTCAGTGGCCGCCATGCCTCACAACTGGGGGCAACAGCAGAGGCAGTCCCTCCCAAAAGACCCATGAGAAGTGATGATTTGCCATGCACCATCCCTAACTATGGGAAACAGTAAAGAGGAAGGTTTTAAGTCTAGACTTAAAGGTATGGAGAGTGTCCGCTTGTCAAATGTGGGGGGGAGATTATTCCACAGGAGGGGTGCACGGTAACAAAAGGCTCTTCCTCCTATCGTAGATTTTGATATTCTTGGGATTACAAGGAGACCAGCATTTTGGGATCTTAGGGTTCTAGGAGGGTGGTAAGGGACAAGTAAGTCTATGTTGGTGCATCGCACTTGAGGGCCTTGTAGGTTAGGAGGAGTATTTTAAAATCAATTCGACTTTTAATAGGGAGCCAATGTAAGGAAGCAAGGATAGGAGAGAGATGTTCATATTTTTTAGTCCTGGTGAGTGTTCGGGCTGCAGCATTTTGTATTAGTTGTAGGTTTTTGATACAGGTACACCCAGAGAACAGAGCATTGCAGGAAGGCAGAGCATCGAGGCTGGAAGTAATAAATGCGTGTATTAATTTTTCAGCATCCTCAAAGGATAGGAACTTTCTAACCTTAGCAATATTTCGTAGGTGGAAAAAAGATGTTTTTGAAATGTGTTTTACATGACTATTTAGAGAGAGGTCCTGGTCAATAATTACCCTGGTGTCTTTAACTTTTGCATTACATGACAGTGACAGGCCACTGAGTAAGTTTTGGTGAACAGATAGAGCTGTTTAGGGCCAATCATCATGACTTCAGTTTTATCAAAATTTAAACTTAGGAAATTATTAGTCATCCAGGTTTTGATGTCTAGGAGACAGGCATCAAGTTTGGCATTGGCATAGAGTCATTAGGCTTCATAGAGAGGTTAAGCTGGGTATCATCTCCCTATAGTGCTAGTCTGGATTTGATCGCATTGAGCCTGTCATCTTCGGTCAAGGATTGACAGGTGGTGGGTTGAATTTCACATTCATATTGCAATCCATGTTTAGAAACTGCTGTGCAAATAACAATTCTAAGGATTTGTCTCTTTCTTCTTACTGCCAGTGCTTGGTGACATCAAGCTATGCTGCTACTGGTTGACAATGCCAGAGTCTGAGACTCTGTTCTGACTAAATGAATTTGTCTGACAGCAAGTTAAATGGAATGAGATACATGAATTATGTACAGATATCAGGTAAAAATACAGTACAAAGTACAGTAGTGTGTGTCAGCATTGTGTCTAAGTGCAAAAAGGACACGTGTAAATGGGGACAAGAAAGAAAGACTCTGCGGCCAGCCTGAAGGCAGCAGGCCCGAGCACAGACTGAGCTCCAGAGATCCTGTTGTTATTAGGTTTGTCATGTGTGAAGTAAAGACCACTACTGCACTGTTACAAGTCTCCCCTTCATTGGTGAAGTGTTGTTCTCAAATGAGAACAAAGTGTCAGAATTTCCTGCAGCAACTAAATTTAGCACTGACCAACTGGGTATTAACAATACCATCAAACTATAAAGTATTAGGCCTACATTAGGTTACTTTTACACATTAGCTGCGGTTTAAACTACTAATATAAAGACATGAGGCCTACATTTGGTTACTTTTACACATTAGCCATTGTTTACTACTACTACTACTACTACTACTACTACTACTAATATATAGATATGAAGCCCAGATTAGGTTAGTTTTACACATTAGCTGTTTAAACTACAGTATATAAAGATATGAGGAAATGTCCTTTTCTTCTTTGAGTTTCCCTGCTCTACTAGTCCTACTAGTACACATAAGAGAGGACCTCCAAACCCACAGGGAAACGGATATTCAACGACTTCTTCATTTTTTGAATTTTCTTACTCCACCCCTGGCATGTAACATAGAAATGTAAGAAACACAGACTAAAACAGGTTATGCTAAATCATGCTAATCTTTGTTTCACTCCCTGTTTTGACCTTGAACAAAACAGCACTGCACACACACACACACCACTCCTCCTCAGAGGATCAGAACACACTTCTGCTGAAGAGAACACACTCTACTCTTACTTCAGACCGTAAGTTATAATAATGATTATCATTCCTCCCAAATCACAGAAGCATTGCTAAGTAAAGGCGGCTCATTTTCATTCAGAAAGGGGGCCTGCAGCTACAGGCTTGTTCAGTCTGAACTTTGCCATTATGTAGAGGGGTTCAGATTGCTGAATGTCTTTTTCACAAACAACGATCACAAATCTAATCTAACAAATCTGGTTCAGTGCATTTAAGACTTCTGTGTTTGAACTGTGTAGTTGACTACTTCAGCACAGATATTACAGTTTTATTTGTGTGTGTGTGTGTGTGTGTGTGTGTGTATGTATGTGTATGATGGGAGGCCGCTCATGGGCCTGTCATACATATCAGCAGGTATTGATCCTGTCTGTTCTCTTAACAATCAATATTGCAGCTCCCAAACTTCAAGACCCAACATGTTTTTGTTATCAATATTATCTGAGGATATATGGACACTTCTGCTGTTGGTCCTGGCATTGCTCATAGTGTAAGTAACTATTGATCTGCTTGCTGTATTGGTAGTGTAGCCCTTTAAATGATTGATTTCCCCTTTAAAGCTGCAGCAGTACAGTAAATTGTGTTCATACTCCTTTATTGCCAAACTGTAAGTCTGACACAGACCTTTCAAAAAGCTCTGCGTTGATTATCTGTGTGTTGGTAATGATATGCATTTCTAATATGCAATTCTTTCTCATGCTTATGTCATTCAGGTATGGATACCGGCCACAAGATGTTTTTAAAATGTTGCAGACCATTGGTGAGAACATTGAGGTGAGTTTAAAAATCAGTATAGATCATTGCTGTTCACAGTGACACAAACGTGACTCAGCATCCATTCAGTTCCCTTGGGTGATTTTACATACTAAGTGTTGTGATGTGTGACCTGTGGAAAGTACTTACAGTTGAAACCACATATTTAGGCTACATAGACTTCAGAAAAAGACAGGAAAACGTTTTTTGAACATTGAACATTGGGATAAACCTTTTCTGTTTTAGGTCTGTAAATATGTCCATACCTTTTGTATGTCTAAAATGTCAGAATAAAGAAAGATATAACTTTATATTACTTTATATTTATATTTTTTTGTACTCATCAGTCAAAAACATACATACACTTCCTTAAAATTTGGTGGAATGGCCTTAAAATTGCTACACTTAACGTTTTGGGTATCCTTCCACAAACGTTTTGGGTGTCCTTCCACAAGTGTTTTGTAGAAACAAGTAATATATATGTGTATGTGTGTATACAGAAATAGGATAGAGCATGCAGCAGAGTGTTGTACTATAAAAAGAGAGTGTAAGCACCAGCAAGAGAGTTATGTGCATGCCAGTAGACTCCTCTCTGAAAACTGTGTTGAAACCACGTTTAGAGCCTCATCGTAAAAGGACAGAGACTGAGGTCTTGTGTAGGATTGGCTCTGTGCCAGCTACATTATCTACTAGCAGGGGTATTTAAGATAGATAGATGAGGTGTAAGACCAGAATGGTTAGAATGGTTAGAATGGTTTGAGGATTATTACTGTTATAACCATTCTCTTGGTGAACACAATAAAGACTTGGCTGAACAAGACAAACTTCTCTGCTACTTTGGGTTTTTCCTGGAAACTTCTCCACACAAGCTTCTCACAATAGTTTGCTGTAATTTTGGCTCATTCTACCTGACAGAGCAGGTGTAACTGGGCCTTTTTAGGCCTTCTTGTGTGTAAATGCCTTTTCAATCCTGCACACAAAGTTTCTATAGGAATGAGATCATTCACTAACTGAATGGTTAGTATTTGACTTTATTAGTTGGTTGACCATTTTGGCAACTTCCATCTTACTATGGTAGTTCAATGCTAACATCCATCGTTGTACGATAAGTTGGTAAGTTACATTTACATTTACATTTAGGCATTCAGCAGATGCTTTTATCCAAAGCGACTTACAAAAGAGGATAACATAAAGCTACAACACAGTGAAAGAATAACAAGGAGTGCATATTGCTAACATAAAATCTGCTCTATTTTAAGTTGAAAGTGCAATAGTGTAACGCAGTGTAGAGGAATTAAATTATTAAGTGCATTCTCAAAATTTATGCCAGGAGATATTCTTGGAAGAGCTGGGTCTTCATGAGTTTCTTGAAGGTGGAGAGGGTATCAGTTGATCTGGTAGCACTTGGGAGGTCATTCCACCAGCGCGGAACCAGATATGAGAAGAGTCTGGATTGACCTGCACAAGGTGTTGGCCGTGCTAGAAAACGTTCCTTAGAGGAGCGTAGCGGTCGTCGGATGACATAGGGCTTCAGAAGAGTATTCAAGCAGATGGGAGCAGAGCCATCATTCACCCTGTAGGCCACCATAAGTGCCTTGAATTTAATGTGAGCAGCCAAGGGCAACCAGTGAAGTTCAATGAACAGAGGTGTGACATGTGCCCTTTTTGGCTGGTTAAAGACCAGACGTGCAGCTGCATTCTGGATCATCTGTAGTGGTCTCACCACACAGGCTGGTAGGCCTGATAGGAGGACATTGCAGTTGTCAAGACGAGAGATAACCAGGGTCTGAACCAGGAGCTGGGTTGCATGTTGGGTTAGGTATGGCCTGATCTTCCTTATGTTGAATAGGGAAAAATGGCATGACCGAGCCACAGAGGCAATGTGATCTTCATCGATCATGACACCTAGGTTTCTTGCCACTTTGGTGGGAGAAACAGACAGGGAGTCGATCTTGATACTGATGTCGTGATGTATGGCTTGTTTGGCTGGGAGGACCAGCAGTTCAGTTTTGGAGAGATTTAGTTGGAGGTGATGTCCTTTCATCCATGCAGATATATCAGAGAGACAGTCCGAGATCCGTGTTGACACAGTGGAGTCATCAGGCAGAAAGGACAGATAGAGCTGGGTATCATCAGCATACAGTAGCAGTGGTAAGAGAAGCCATGGGAGTGGATGATTGAGCCCAGCGAGGTGATGTACAGGGTGAAGAGAAGGGGCCCCAGCACAGATCCTTGGGGTACTCCTGTGGTGAGTTGGTGAAGTGCCGATGTCTGTCCTAGCCATGATATGTTGAACGACCGTCCAGTAAGATAGGACTTGAACCAGGAGCCAGTGTTGGTCAGCTTGTCCAGTAGAATGCTGTGGTTGACCGTGTCAAATGCTGCTGATAGGTCCAGCAGGATGAGCACTGAGGACTGACCTGCCGCTCTAAAGAACATTTATTCCCACCACTACATTCATGTGTAGGGATTCTGTTAATGCTAGGACCAAAGTATCATTTTATGCATTTTTAGTATGTTAAAAATAGTGATTAACATGCATCTGGCCCAGTGGCACTGGTGCACTCATTCAAACCCACTGTAAATGCAAATGGCACTACGGCCTTAATTTTGCCAAAGACCCTTAATTACCTCAGTGCTGGTGTTATGCTTCAAGTAAACTCTGCTTGTGGTTTTCCAGACAATAATTGGTGCCCCAGAAAAACCATTCCAGGACGACTGTACTCTCATTCCAGGTAAGAAGCCCTGAAGCATAGCTGATCTTGATTAGAGTACAGGAAGTAATAAACAAACATGCAGTTATTTGTTTTTAAATATGGTGCTACAAACCTTTAAATCAATAACAAATGCAAACAAATGCAATACTGCATGGAATTTCACTTCCCTCCCAGGTGATCCACCAGTGTACCTGCCCAATCTGAGACTAGAATCAGGTTGTAAGGCTTATGGAAACCCCCCCGCCCAAAACCCATCAAACAAAACTATCATGCTTGTTGGTGCCATTGGATCTGGCAAGACCACCCTCATCAACGGCATGATCAACTACATACTAGGAGTTGAATGGGAGGACAACTGGAGATTTAAACTGATAGATGAACAAGCAAAGGCAACACAGGGATGCAGTCAGACCTCAGAGGTGACAGCCTATCAGATATATCACAGAAACGAATTCCAAGTTCCATATTCTCTCACGATCCTCGACACTCCAGGTTTTGGGGGAAACGGAGGATATGAAAAAGACAAAGAAATTGCCGAGAAAATACGAGACTTTTTCTCTGTCAAGGGTGGAATTAATAAGATTGATGCCGTATGCTTTGTAGTGCAATCTACGTTCACTTCTCTGACACCCACACAGAAATTCATCTTTGATGCCATCCTCTCTATTTTTGGGAAAGACATCGCCAACAACATCATCGTTCTGGTCACCTTTGCCGATGGACAATCATCTCCAGTACTGAAGGCAGTCACAGCTGCCAACATCTCATGTGCCAAAAATGCGGACAAGTCCCCCGTCCATTTTGAATTCAACAACTCTGTGCTTTTCGCCAGAAATGCAGGAGGCAGTGTTTATGAGGACAACAATGATCACATGCTCTGGAAGATGGGGAAAGGCAGCATGAAGAGATTCTTCACCCATCTAACCAAAACAGCCCCAGAGTCTGACGCTGACAAGGGAGGTTATCCAAGAGCGCCTACAGCTAGAGGAGACTGTTGAGGGGTTGCAGCCAGCGATACGAAAAGGTCTGTCTGTACTGGAGGAAATCAACACCACTGAAGCTGCTCTTCAACACCTTGAGGCACAGAAGAAGAAGAATGAGGACTTTGAGTATGAGGTCGAGTTTGATCAGTATAACAAGTTTCCTATTCCAGCAGGAACCTTTATCACCAATTGCAAAACGTGTTCATTTACATGCCACCATCCTTGTGGGATCTCAAGGAATGAGGAGAAAATCAGGTGTGATGCAATGGAAGATGGAATGTGCACAGTGTGTCCTAAGAAATGTGTATGGAGTGTCCATATCAATACTGATTACCGATGGGAGATAACACGTGTTAGAGAGAAGAGGACGTTTCAGGAACTAAAGAGCAAATATGAGGCAGCCCTGAAGCAACAGAAGATGAGTTTGGAGAACATTATTTGGCAACTGGGAGTAGAATATGCCCAGGTGCAGTGGAAGGTCATAGACATGTTGATCACTGTAACGAAATGCCTGATGCGCCTAGCAGAGATCGCCCTTCGTCCAGATCCTCTGACCACTCCAGATTACATTGATCTCCTGATACAGGCAGAGAAACATGAGCCCAAAGATGGATATATACAACGCATTAAACAGTTAGAGGAAGTAAAGCGAAGTGCAGTTATAGTGCAGAAAATGGCAGATGGAATGAATCTAACTGCAAAGGAGAATGCAATGTGGGAGAAGATGAAGTCAGAAGTGAAGGGGATTTTCAGCGATTTCAACAATTTGTGAAAGTAATCTAAGAACACACAGTCCAGAACAAGTGACGGTAAACATAAAACATAATCAAGATGTTGCATTTGATGGTGGGTGGTGAAGGATCATTATAACTCTAAACTATCTAAACTATTCTATGTAAAGTGTGGTATGGCGGTAATTAGCAGTATGTTTCAGACCTGTAATCAGCTTTAAGAGACTTCCTTGTTTATCTCAAGCATTTCAGACTAGACAAGAGCCCTGTTGCCTGTTCTGATGAGATTAGACATCTAAAAAGAAGTAAAATGATTATTTTCAGACTTTTCTGTCATCTTTTTCACCATTATATTTGTGAACTGCGCTTAATAAAAATGTTTGTCTTAACAACTTTGGTCTGACCTTTGGTATTTCAGGGGGTTGAATGATGTAGTATCAGGTCATGTATCTTTAGGGAGACTTGATTTACGATCCAGTACTACTGATAGTGATGCATCCAAATCTGTAAAGACAGGGTGGTGTGTGTGTGTGTGTGTGTGTGTGTGTGTTCCATAGACCATGCAACATAGACAAAATGATAAAGGCACCATCTTTAGTCATGATCGGAGATGGGAATCACAATTAGGGATATGTCACCAGCAACACTAAGTTCCAGCCTCAAAATCCAAAACTCTCTGGAGTGAGGCCCCTTCTTGTACAAGTTCATCTTACAAAATCACAGAAACATTCCATACACACAACTCGAACAATACAGAGACATCTTGTGGATAAAGACACATGACAACCTCGTTGTAGATTTCTAGCTGAGTGACAATAGGCAAACGAAGCACAACACACATCTGCATCTGTCAGTGTCTCTGCCTAACATGCTATTAATTACATGCTAGCATCTTAGCTCTGCAGTAGTATGGCCAAGACATAGTCACTTGTCTGTCTGAAAAAGCCCCACTGTCTTTACAATGTCTGTCACATAATCTATATTACAGCAGAGTTGGGCGCGCAGAAATATGTTACATAACACACTCACTAAACACACTAAACACTAAATGAGAAATATGTTACATAACACACTCACTAAACACACTAAACACTAAACACACTCAAACACTAAACACACTAAACACTAAACACACTCAAACACACTAAACACTAAATGAGAACAGCAGTTCAATCTGAACATACTGTGGAAAACCTAAACTAACACATGCATGGCAATATAAGGTCAATAAGACCTGATAAGTATGGGAAACCCACATCTTTATACCGTGTGTGTGTGTGTGTGTGTGTGTGTGTGCTCAAAGTTTTTCACTATCTGCATCACATTCACTTGTGTGTTATTGTACTCATGATGAAATTCAATGCAAATTCAACTTCATTTAGCACCATGACACTTGAATACATCAGTAACACCTTACAATACTGGTGCATGAACAAGCATTCATTAACATCTTGAGTTCTGCAGGAACCACGATGAGTTCATCCATGAGTCATGGAGAACCAAGTTATGCATGCTTGCTGCTTGCCACCAGGCTTGAGGCATCAGTTACCATCATGGATCAGTTTCAGTTTCTCTAGAGTTTTCCTCTGATGTGCAGCTGACAGATGAATTAAATAACTTTTACCTGAGATTTTCAAATGATGATTTTAATGATAAATTATAGACCTGCAGGAACGGGTTAGAGACAAGTCTGCTTTCAGTATTGATGTTGCTGCAGTCAAAAAAGCTGTCTAAGCAACAACAGTAAGGAAGAGCCCTGGCCCAGATGATACAGTCCTAGTTAGCCGTGTAGAACCTGATCATGTACTAATTTCCCAATAATTTAATAAAAATCCCCTCATAAGTCACTAAAACATGTAACTAAACCTGATAATGTAATAACTTCCCAATAATGTAATACAGTGCATTTCCCAGTAATGTGATAATGGCCGTACCAATAATGTAATACTGTGTTACATTATTGGGAGTTTAGTACATTATCAGGTTAGACTTAAATTATCAGGTTAGCCTTAAATATGCTAACCTGTTGTAGACCCTGGCCACCAGTTTCCGGGGTCCAAGCGGTGAAGCTTCTATATATAAAATTGTATATATATATAGTGCCCCTAAAAGATGAAGGTCACTAAATGTATTGTGCATTCCATGTACCAAGTTTGGTGTCAAAACATGAAATATTTGGAGAGATATAAGCCTACTTCCTGTGTCAGTCCCCCCAAGAAGACACCACACAGTTCACCATATTGTCTGTCCTTAGAATAGGAACACACAAAGCGACGGAAAATCAAAAATCATCAAATTAAACAAAAAAATAACTAGCCAGCTGTTGCTGGTCATTTGGAGAGCACAGTCCAGGGGTTTCCAGAAGCCTTCTTAACGCTAAGTTATTCTTAAGCTATACCCTAACCTCTGCCTTAAGGTTAAGACATGATTCCCAACATGTTTATAGCTTAAGTATATCTTCTGTAAGTCATGCTTTCATAAGAGTGGTCTGGACTCTTAAACTTTACCTTTGTCAGATCCCATAGACTTTTCAAGCCTGTACTGTGTTCACCTGGCCACTAGATGTCACCATTCTCTGTTTTATTATTCTGTTTGCCTTTTTTCATTAGTTAACCCTCTCTGTGTGTGATTGGTTAAGTGAATAATTAACAGTGATTAGCTGACGGGTGGAACTATTTAAGGAGGCTGAGTTCTCATAAGCCACCAGGTTCCTAAGTCTCGCAGTCTTGAGCTGCAAATCTTGAAGTCTTCTGTGCCTGTTTCTTCTTTCCTCTTGACATTTGCCTGCCTTTTTGGATTGCAAGAACCCTGTCTTGTTGGATTTTGGAACTGTGACTAAAGAACCCTTTGTATTTAAGTTTCCTGATTTTGCTTCAAGTAAAGTTTTCCAACTTCCCAAACTTTTTAAACCAACCTGCTGATTCTCTGCATATCCACCAGAACTTGAAATCCCTCTGGAACCATCAGTTTATTGGACAGACGGCACATCTGTGCTTATCTCAGAAATTAGACCTCCAGGTTTCACACCAACACAGTGTCCAACATCTGCACAGCTTCTGATGTCACACAGTGAAGCATGTCTGCAGCATTCTGAATTGTGCCGATTGTGCATCAGACAGCTTATCAGTGATGCGATTCCAGAATTTTAGATGGATCCAAGGCCCTGAGGTCCTGCAAATTCTAGAAACAGAGTAGCCAGAACTTGGATTGACATAGGATGATCCTGAAGTGAAAGTCTTCTCTGTCAGAGGACAAAAGTGGACAAAGGAAAAGGAGAAACTTTGTTGCCAGTGATATTGTCCTTATACTAGTGGATGACTCTGCTCTAGGAGCTCATTGGTCCTGGAGCAGAGTGTGAATCGCACAAACCCTGCCAGACAAAAGAGGATTTGTGAGACAAGTGGAGGTACAGACCAAAACCAGCACCTTAAATGCCAATACTGGTTGGGTTGTGTAGTCCTTTAAATGCCAATACTGGTTGAGTAGTCCTTTAAATTATTATTTTTCCCATCAAAACTTTCAGCAGTTTAATATTTTTGTTTTCATTTTCCTTTATTGCCAGTAACCTTGACCTTTGCCAAACCGAAACCTTGACCTTCCTCAAAACTTTCTCAAAACTCTGATTGTCTGTGTTGGAAATGATCTGCATTCCTTTGGCTGAATCATGTAGTCATGGACACCAGCCTCAGGATGCTTCTTAAATGTTAAAGATCCTTTGGCTGAATCATGTAGTCATGGACACCAGCCTCAGGATGCTTCTTAAATGTTAAAGATCCTTTGGCTGAATCATGTAGTCATGGACACCAGCCTCAGGATGCTTCTTAAATGTTAAAGATCCTTGGTGAAACATTGACGTGGGTTTGCAGGTCATAAAGGTCACGTCAGATTATTTAAAGGTGACTGCAGCAAAATTTGTTGTCACTCGAATTATACAATCTGTTCCCTGGATTATAGGAGCAAGTGAGAAAGCCACACTACAGCACTATGTTGATGTTGCAGATGATTTGAACCTAAAAGTGTTTTATTTGTCAAGACATCGTGTATCATGCTTGGAAGAGCCAAAGGCAGACACCTAAATGTCTGTTCACTTCAGAACGGCATCTTGTTTTCTCACTGACCTTCCACCCTCCTTAGTTCGGAAGCCCACCACTTAATTATGTCTGAGGCACCTTATGTATACGACTCTCTTTTCAGAAACAGGAAACGTGATACTTTTTTGGGGCCTAAGGCTAGGGCTGCACAGAATAAGTTATGCTGTGTTAATTTCATGTTATGTTTGGGGTGACGATTAGCTTCTTCAGGAGTCAATAAAACTGGCTACATCAGACATGGTAACACTGTGTACATTCAAGAAAAACAGACCAGGCTTCTAAATTTATTTCTGATGTGTCATGAACTTAATGATTCAGTAACTTAAATGGTGTAGCGCTAGGATTCTGTGTCTTGTATCAGTGTTTTAAGTGACATCTGTTCTAGCTGTTCATCAGTGATTGTCTCACTGTGGTCTTGTGGTAATAAACTTGCAATCAGAATCATCAGCATTATTTTTGTGTATTTCTTTTAATTCATCTTCAGTCATTTGGTGAATGGTTTTATCCAAAGTGACTTATAATGTGCACATATGTGAGCAAGAAAACTGCTACATATTGAAAAGAGGCTACGCCCAAAAAAACAATCCTTTGAAGCAAAAGTTTCCTCGGTCCACCTTAGTGTCTGTGGCCTGTTGATTCTTTAGAGATGGGACAAGCATGTTTAGAATCCTTTTTACTGACTTTTTGTTGTATTTTGCTCATCCTCGATACTCCGTGCTAAGACTACGGAGGCAGCCACAGAGGAGTCTGGTTACAAAAAGCAGCCCTGATGGTTTAGCACGACCATGTGACAGCCATTTCACTACTTTCATACCAATTTTAGAATTAAAACACTGATCATACAAAGAAACGTAGGATTACGGGAAGATAACTTTTATTTTCTCACTCACCAGGAATATAAGTATGTGTAAGGAACTAAACATTACCTAGATTGTGGACCATTATATAAGCAATGAACTAGACACTATAAAAATGCCCAAATCATCTCAAGTGAACAGACCGCACACTGACCACAGCAGTGTAGTAGAGGTCTTATGTTATCACAGTTTTCCAAATATAAGACACACCATTTATAAACCACAGGCATATTGTGCAAATTTTATTTAAAATTTAATTTAAATTGAACACAAATGTGTATTAAACATGCCTACATATTAAGCCCACCCATATATTAACCACGCCCACATATTTACCAGCTGATGTTGTAACTGGTTTATTAAACATTACTAATAATGTAGAATCAGATCATGATGTCATGAGAAAGAAGATTGAGTACATGTATGATGGATAACCCCCCCTGCAATAACCTCTTTGCTGAAAATTGAAATGGGTTCCACTCAGTGTCAGTGTGTGTGTGTGTGTGTGTGTGTGTGTGTGTGTGTGTGTGTGTGTGTGTGTGTTCAGACAGATGTAATACACTCAGTAGTGCTGGTGAGACACACAGCACAGTCACAGCGGAGTGCGACAGGGTAGGTGTAGGTGGGGTCGATGTGCTCAGAGCAGTTGGGCAGATGCACCGTCACCAGACGCGTCTCGTTGTAGGTACACACACGCTGATACGACTCGATGTAGGGCGGCTCCAGCACCGGTTTCTACGGAGACACACAGGCAAATGCAAAAAGCAGCTGTAAACAACATCCTGCAGTTAGACACGGAAAGACTGACAGCTGTTAATAGCTGTTTCTTTTGGCCTTCCTGGAGAAATGGAATACCGATTTCTGATTGGTTGGCAGAGTGTATGTTAAAATACACGTTTTTGAAGTAGATCTGGTGAAAACGTCTAATTACTGTTCCATATCAATGCCCTTTTGAATGGTAACCATAACAACCAGAGCAGCACCAACGGAATGAGTTGTTATTAGCTATCATCATCTTTGAACAGAAAGTAGTGCAGCAACTGAACAGGTTTCTTTTCTGTGTTTTAAATTGACGTTTATTGCTTATATTGACTTCTATTGCACGCATGAATTGCACCCGGATGATGAGTGGGATGACGGCCTTCGAGGTGTGCTGGGTTAGGCTTAGGGTTAGGGTTAGGGTTAGGGTTAGGCTTAGGCTTAGGGTTAGGGTTAGGGTTATTTGTTATACGCAATTACATAATGACGCTGAAGGCCTCCGCCTCGCTCATCAATCCCGTATAGCAGCACACCTCACCAGCCATTATCTCTTACATAATGATGTGGCTGTTTTGGACCGTGTGTGTGTGTGTGAGAATGTGTCTGCGTATCGTGCGTCTAGACATCAGGAAAGGAACTCCTTCACTCAGCTAAAGCACATCATCCCCTCCTCTCTGCTCCACTCCTCATGTACTCAGATAAACTAAACTACGCCTTCTACTGGCAGGATGTGGGACTGCAGGGATTCACTCAGCAACAGTTACAGGCCAGCCTCTCCTGTGTCTGTGTGTGTGTGTGGGTAAATATGTGTATTTGTGTGTGCATGTATGTGTGTATATGTGTGTGTATGTGTGTCTGTGTGTGCGTGTGTGTGCATGTGTGTCTCACCTCCCATGTCTCACAGCGCCCCCAGCAGGCATCAGTGGTGATGTGCAGGCCGCCGCATCCAGGCTTCTTGGCCAGGAAACTGAACTCCCTCACAGCGCAGCCAATGAAGCGCCTCAGATCCACCATGGACGGCCCGCCCCTGACACGCCCATCTGAGTGTGGGCCTGTGCACAGCACGACACACACCAGAGACAGGATGGCAAACCTATACACACACACACACACACACACAAGTCAGGACGGCAAACCTACACACACGCACACACTAGGGCCAGTATGGCAAACCCACACACACATACACACACACACAGCCCAGAGTGAGGATGGCCAACTACGCGCCCACACACACACACACACACCACACAAGCATGTATAAAAACACATGTACATAAACACATACAGGCACACACGCACATACATACAGCCAAGTAAGACACTCCACATTGATTCAATAAATGAAAACACACACACATGCATCATTTCACATCACATTGATCAGTTATGACACCCACATCACATTGATTTAATAAACAGACACACACTCCCAAAGACATTCTGAATCACATAAAACACTTGTAAGCTCACACCCATGCAAAAGAAAATCCCTTTCAGTTTTTAACAGCTGTTCCATAGCAACAGCTACAATACTTGCAATCACCCACAAACCATTCTCCTTGAATACTGTATCCATTCTAACATATAATCACTGACGAGCAGCTGCACAGAGAACATGTGCTCACAACACACCTCCACCAGTTCCGAATCTGAATGCAAATCAGAGTTACAGCTGTTGAGGGAGACAATCATTGTGTGATTATAAGGGAGATGAGACACATTTGCTCTGACGACTTGTTCTAAGCGTGTTTTGAACACTAACTGTTTAAAAAGTTACTGAGAAATCTTTCTGAGAGTCAAACTACTGATGAAGTAGTCATCATTCAGATGGAGCTGTTCAGAAAAAACATGTCCACCATGAACACTGACTACTGTTTGCTGAATCTGAACAGACCTCAGATTTATGGCTGCTGAGAAAGACAGCTTCAGTCATTCTCAGGGTGAAAGGTGAGAGTTGTGATAGTTCCAGCAAGAGCTTTTAGTTCCTATGTCTTACCTGAAAGTTCCTGAATCTTACCTGAAGGTTCCTGTGCTGTAGAGTTCCATTACTTCTGGTGGTTCTGGTTCTCAGCTGGAGCTCAGTCACTGATCTGAGTGCTGCCTCTATTATGTGTTAGAGACTTTAGTATATGTAGATGATGTTTTAGTGTTTCTCTGGAATCAGAAGAACCTTGTATGATGTGATGGCTGCCTGATGGTCCTCACTCCTGCACTGGTAAACATCAAGTTTCAATCCTGTGATCCTGACTCTCTTCTGTTGTCTCTAGGTCCCTAATGGAGGCCCCTAACGTTCACTCTTATGCCCCTGCACCAAAAAACACGTGTGTCAGAGACTCACTGCCTTAGTCTTGTATAGAAGACCTAAGCGTCATCAAAGACCCGTGTGTCAGAGACTCACTGCCTTAGTCTTGTAAAGAAAACGTAAGCGTCACTCTGTCAGTTTCAGTCCAGTTGGTTTCAGACCCTCTGCTGCTGCTTCAGTGACGTGATGAGGCCAGAGACAGACAGTGCTGTGCACTGAGCTCAGGGAGACTCACTACTTATTGAGAATCCACCTGCCAATCAAACATACAATATATACACAGACACACACCATTGTTGTCTTACCGTAAGTGTGTTTCCAGTGAAGTGTGTGTAGGAGACACCACATAAACACACTCATGGCATAAAGTCCTCCTGATTTAGCAGCCCTAATCCCAGCCTGAGGGCATCTCCACACACACACACACACACACACCATAGGCTCCATGCTGTCTCCAGGTACATACACACACACACTCCATTAACTGCTTAGGACACACACTCTGGGCTTTGTTCTGGCCCAGTCAGACGGAAGTGTGTGTGGCACCACAGGCTGCAGACACTCTCAAGGCTCCAGAGAGGAGGAGGGGGGTGAGCTGGCAGGCGTGCCCCACACAGGAGGCTCCTCTCTGGGCTTACTGGCCCACTGCACCTGGGGGTGATGGAGCTGGAGGTGGAGGTTGGGATGAAGGTGGAGATGGAAAACACTTTGGGAGGATGAGTGTGGAGTGGGGGAGATCCTGGAGACAAGTGTTTTGAAGAGTTTGTGTGTGTGTGTGTGTGTGTGTGTGTGTGTGTGTGTGTGTGTGTGTATGTGTGTGTGTGTGTGTATGTGTGTGTGTGTGTGTGTGTGTGCGTGTGTATGTGTGTGTGTGTGTGTGTGTATGTGTGTGTGTGTGTGTGTGTGTGCGTGCTTGTTTGCTAACGGAATAGCAAATCAGTAACTAACGTTACTGTAATGGAACTGAATGGGGCATAGCAAAATGAAAGTGAAAATGAGTCTCTGTGCCCCATTCTGTCAGTGTTAACTGCTCATTTGCATCATCAATGTTCATCAGTATTTCTCTTCTTCTCTCCTACTGCCAGCACTCACGAACCTCAAACAATATAGAATATAGATCTATAGATAGATTAGATAGAACAGGGCTATAGACAGATTCAGATCTACAGATAGAGCAGGGCTATAGACAGATTCAGGGCTATAGACAGATTCAGGGCTATAGACAGATTCAGACTGGATTTCTCCTTTGATGTAGTTTGTATTCCTCTGACAGGAAAGACAAGCCTTACATAAAAAGTATCTTGTGGGCTGACAAGTTCAAACTTCAAACTTTAAAGCTGTAACTCTGCTGAAGAAGGCCCAGTTCCAATGTAATGAATCCATTCGGTTTACCCCAAAAATGGGCATGTCAGCTCCCAACTGCATATGTACATATGTAGATGTTACATCTCACAACAAAATCAAAAGTAAACAGGCACATTGTGACTACTGCAAACACACTACCACTGCACGAAAAGTGAGATTTATGTCTGTGGAAACACCCGATAATCTCTGTGATTTTAGGCGGCTATCGGGCACTTTCCAGTCTACAGAACTCCAAGTCTAAGATTTTTGATGTTGCAGCAAGCTGGTAGAAACGCTGTCTCTACTGAATCTTTTGGCTGAGCACCACTTGTTGTATGGACTATAAAATAGGACTTAAAGAAGACCAAGAATGAAAAGCCATTTTTGCCTTGGCTTTGATAAATTAGGAGAGATTGTGCAGGGCCCGAGAGCTGTCATAAACATGAGGCATGGTTGTGCCCTCCTTCACAGAAAAGTCTTGGATTTAGAAACAGTCGCTACAACATGGACAATTCAGAACAACGCCCACATGTGCAGTATCACAATATTACAAGGCAATTGTAATTGAATTGTGTTTGCCATAGAGGGCGCCATTTGGGCAAAAGAACCATTGCGGTAACACTTTACTGGACGGGTGAGTACGTAACACATTCATAGCAGCTGTCATAAATTGCTCACAAAACATTCATGACTGTTTCACAAGACATGCGTCAACATTCATACCCAACATTCCATAAATGTAGAAATGTGAAACAGAATGCTGATAACAAGTCCAATGGTCTCAAAGCAGAGATCTTTTTGGAACTTAAAAGACATTTGACAAAGACAAAGAACTCTGAACGGCAGAGGAGCAGTCCGCTACAACAGTCCTTTGAGATTTACGGGTCTAAATGATTATGCTAAGTTGATAACAGAACATTTTATATGTAAATAGAATAAGTATGTGTAGATTTGTAGATTATAGAAATAATAATAAGTATATATAATATAATAACAAGTAGTTCTTCATTTCCGCTAATTTTACTTCTGGATGCTCTTGAATTGTGCGCCTGTGCAACTGGTGGAAGCACTGACTAGACTGGTGGAAGTGGTGGAAGCACTGACTAGACGCAGGCTAGTGGCAAAGAAGTAAGTTTATTTAGCACATTTTTCACACCAAGGCCACTCAAAGTGCTTAAAACAAACACAAATACAGGAGCTAGACGCAGCAGCAGGATTCGCCAGTCTCCCCGTAACATAGCAGCCTAGGTTAATTTTGTCCCATTCCCAGAACATATGCTGTTCCCGCAGAGTCTGAACACAGAGTACAACTAGAAAAGCACTCGGAGAGTGCAGACCCCCGCCAAGGCAATATAGGGTCACTGACACAGTTCAAATTCCAGATGGTGTTCTGGATCACCACCAAAATCATCTAGTCTTTGTCCTAATACCCACATTGTCCGAAAATATATTGTTTAATAATCATACATCACTTGAAATGTAACAGCAAACAGGCGAAGAAGTTTGATAATCATAAATCACTTAAAATGTAACAGCATACAGGCGTAGAAGTTCTTAGTGCCCTGAGGGGGAGCTTGAAGTCCCTCTGCTGTGGTTAAGATGCTGGGCCTCCTTCACTCACGTGTTGATATGGTGGAACAATGACAGATCCAAGGTGATATGGACACTTATCACCCTGTTAGTCCTGTCCCGTCCTATTTTCTGTAAGTGCACCTTACAATATGTTTATTGACCTGTTAATTGAACGTGTCAAATCACATACACCAATATCACTGTTAATATCGACAGAAATGTTTTTAACTCAAGTTCAGTTTCACTTGTAGCCATAGGTTAACTTCAGCTAGACCTACTTGGTTATGTCAAACAACAAGGCTGTGGGAGTTCTCCTTTCGTTACTTAGGAAATGGGCTGGTCGGAAGTGAAGGTCTTCCGAGAACTCTGGTCTGTACTTGCAGTAAGTGTGTGTCTAGAGAAGTTGGTTGACGCTTTTTCCCTTGACTGACTGCTCTGTTGCATTTCCCGTCGTTTGCTGCTGACTGGACAGCACGGACATTTGGGTAAGTTAACTAAATTAATCAGATAGCGTGCGCTTCTTTTCCAGTTGTGTGTTGTGTTAATAACCAGGGGTGTAGTGGGCGTTGGACGTGGGGTACGGAGTCCCCCCACTTCTTGGAACAGATGATTTATGTGGGCAATTTCTCACTGTTTAAATATTGGGCGTCCATATATACTATTATATCCCGAACCCCCACAAAAAATCCCCACTATTCCTCTGTCCATAACACACATGACATGAAATCCCCACTATTCCTCTGTCCATAACACAAATGACATGACAGATGACATGACAGATGCGCGCACGATGAATATTTAGGCACGTTTCTCACTATGGGCCGCAGTGCCAGTCCGCGAACGTGATTCTGTCACTTCAGATTATTTGTGACAAATTATTTTATTTCTATTAACTATTTAAATACGCCGACCGTCCGGATCAGGAAATACAATTTCAACATAATGCCATCAAACAGCTCATCCATGCAGATATGATAGTGGAGGTGGCACACATTTACTGGTAAAGGAAAGTGAAACTAGTCGCGCTGCAGATGACGGGTTAAGGAAGAGGGCCAGTTTACCACAGCTGGATTCCTGCATCTGTAAACTGAATGGACACCAAGGCGGGATAATCTAAGCAACAACGCATAACATTTTTTTCGACTGATTTGAGTAAAACGTACTTAAGAGTGAGAGTCGTCGATTATTCCTCCTGATTTAAGACTCGGCGCGTATCACAGCCTGGTAACGCTGTTGTGCTCTGTGAAGTTGAAATATTCAAATAAACTGGGAACTAGACCCACACTGATGTACGCTCTTTCCCTAACATACGAACACCAGCGAGGGCTGAAGCGGAACGAGGTGAAAACCCCAACAGAAATGTTTCCATGTTATCCCCACCAATCAGAGGTTATGATTTGTCTCCAGCAGTTACCGAGGAAATGAAAGTGAAAAGAGCAGTCCTGTTTCAGCGGTATTAAATACAGAAAACATGATATGTATAATCGACAAACTCCGAGTCTTGTGCGACGCTTGGTAAATGACGATAGGACTGATTAAAAAATGTTTCATTCATTCCGGTGCTCCGTGATGTAGCTACCCGCTTGACAAACCGACGCACAAAGTCTTGGTAATATGGGCTAGCCTGTCGTTCAGTAACTCGGAGCAGATGTCTACTAATCAAACAACGCCAAATGTTTGTTGAAAATGTCCCTCTTAAGCTGCGCGAACGCGGCCGTGCAGGACATTTAACATCCCCGCGCGTTTTTAAAGCCGCGCGTTAGGCAATGCGTTTATGATGACTCTTGTGTGATGGGTGATGTGCGTCATATGAACTAGCTTATTATTACAGAATTAAGGTGGTGAAAACTCCTCTCCTGAAACAATTAGCCTAATTTATTTTATATACCCTATATTCCAAGGCCAGAGGATGTGATAGCAAATAACTCCATTCCTTTCTCCCCCGCCTGTCTCAAACGTTGTATTTTTTTCATATGACATACTGACTAATCTTTTCAGTCTTTTGATTAAACCTCTTAAGAATGCTTAAGAATGTTCAGGGAGCTCAATGGTGCCCTGTTGCCTAAGTTTGTCAATTATCAACTAGATACCAAACAGCCGAATAAATTAATATTGACCAGTTATTATGAATTATCAGTTATCATTATCAGTCGACCACAAGGATGATTCCAAGGGCCTGGCACAAATAGGGGGCCCTAGAGAACATTTTAATATTATAATGAATGTTTGGGAGGCCCAAAATAATTTTCTGTCATAGGGCCAAAATTTCTAGTGGCGCCGCTGGGATCGGCCAGATCTAAGCTCCACAAGAAAGATAAAATAAGGAAATAAGATCTCTTGGAAAGTGTGCCGGCTTGTCTTCGTGAGCACAGTGTAGACCCTCTGGCTTTACCGCTAATGTGAGCAAGCGCGGAGTCTTCGGGGATGTATATTTGAGATGTGTTATTCATTTTTTAAAGATGAAACCCTGTTTAATGAACAGTGACCTTGTGCTCAAACTTTATTTTATAGCGATCATCTTCCATTTTAACTTGTCTTAACTTTCTCTTGTTCGTCTCTACCTACTAACGTCATTGATCGTTCTCTTAAAGACATAGGTCCCCCTGCTGTTCACATTCGGTACTACCTTTTGCTGTATTTTTATCGTCTGCAAAGTCTTGATCTCTATATGGTCATGACAACCCAACATGTTCCCCCAGTAGACTTAAGGCTCAGAGTTGTGTTTTCAAAGTGTTGCATATCTTTTAGGCAGTAAACCTATTAGTTAAGCAGTAGGTAAGTGTCTGCTTAGTGCCAGTCAACTTTACTTTACTTTACCTTTTACAGGAAATGGGAATGAGTCAGATGTGAGTCGAATATTAAACCGCATAATGAAGATTTGTTGTGCACAGTAACCATACCAACCAAGTGCATACTATAACCCCACACACACATGTTGATGCCAAATTTCTGGAAGCTGTACTAGGCTAAGCTGTAACATCTCATTGGCTATGTGATCACTGCAACTGGGACAGTTTGATAGTGTTTGGTGTAAACCGGGAAATTTCAGCTGGACACGCAACTCAAAATCTGGATGTCTGGTCACCCTAACCTAGCGCCACAAATCGCCATAGGAAGGTACAGAAATTTGGGTATATTGGCCATTCTGACAACACTTAATCAAATTCTCAAAATTCCTAAAATTCACACCATGGTTGGTAGTTATTTTTTGGTATTCCCGCCATGAAACCATCCAGGAACATTCCTAGATGGGTGTGTCATATCCAACATTTCTGCATATCAAAGTCATTGGAACAATCAGAGACAATTAAACCATTATCATAACATATAAGGACAATACACATGTATTAGGACTATACACATGTATAAGGACAATACACATGTATAAGTATATATGTCTACATGTCTTTTATTCTGTTTGTGTCTATTCATTCACTAGTCCTGATAAAGCAGGGGTAATGCAACTGATTAGCAAGTGGGTTTACGTTCATGGAACATTCCCCTACCCAACAGATAACTTTCCCGGAGCCAAAAATTGTGAGCTGGGAGGACCATTAAAACCTAGCGTCACAAACCAGACGATAACAACCAAAATGTATAGTCTGGCTATGACCGATAGACCGGGCTCAATCCAAGGGGCGGAATGAGTGATTGTCTTTCAAACTGCCTGTCTTTCAAACGGCCTGACCAAACTTGGGAGAACAGCTTCTGAGGCCCTATGGTTCATTTATAGACGTACCTGCATAGCTAATCCATTTGCTACCGCTAGGATACGTCTAGGCTAATTAAAACCTTGATGACTGTATGAAATCCTTTATTCTTTAATGAGATTTTGGATTAACCTTCTCTTTTGTGACTGACTAGTTGGGTTCTAATTGACTAGCATGGAAAAAGAAAGGTAATAAGTTGAAATAAAGGAAACCTCCATCATTTTCCAGATCTCCCCTGGACTATGCATAGGCCTAGCTGCATTACCTAATCACATCACAGATTCACTTGGAAGCAAATACATCATATAGCTATGCACTGTAAATTCAGTAAACGGTTGTGTTTTGTTTTCCAGCTACTGATCTACTGATACCATGGCATCTGACACCATAGAGACAGCAGCCCTGGGGAGACCATTCCAGCTCGGGATGCTGTATGACTGTCGGAAAGATACTCTTATTCCAGGTAGGAAATCATCAGAGGATGTGTTGAGTGATGTGTAACTGAGGTAATCCTGCGCAGACCAGCCCCAGGCTCGGAGTTGCAACCTCATAGCAAACTCAGATGGAGAGTTGAGTACACTAGCCTGTCGACTGAAGACCCGATGCTGCCAGCCAACTGACTAGAAAACTCACATGTTACTCAGCCACCGCTTTGTTGCTGATGACCATAGCAGCTTATTAGAATGAGGCAAACCATAGAGCTGTGTTATCATTTCAATTTTGCACCCACTGAAAGATATGGATTGAAAACGGATTGAAAAGGGTTGAAAACGTCAGAGGGGTAGGATTCCAGTGAACTGAAGCATCCGATTCTTGGTTCTACTTGATTCTCGGTTCTTGATGCCCACCCCTAGTTGTCACTCACCTGTCGATGCCACAATGTAGCTCAAAAACATTTACATTCCACTGTCAGTTACAGCTTGGCAATGGGTGAGTAGCTGTGTGTCTGAATGGAGCTTTAAGGCATCAGAAGGGAGCTTAACTAATGTTCTACATGCACAGCTAGACTAGCTGACATCCTTACTTTACGTTCACACCAAGAGTTACTCAGGCTGTAAAAACGCTCATAAGAATCACTGCTGAAATATCTGTGCTTTGACGCTCATGATGTGACCATTGCCATTTCATTTACAGCTAAAGCGCATGAAGTTGAGCTGTTTTAACTTGTTTGTCACTCGTTGTTTTTACTGCTTCTGTCGATTCCACAGCTTCAGTAGCTCTGGGTATAAACTAGGGATGCAGCCATACAGCCTATAGGCCAACCTGGCTATATGGATCTAAAACTGGAATCATGATAAATTGTTGTAGGATGTTTTAGACTGGAGTTTTTTTACAAAAAAAGAAGATTTAAAATATCAGCACGCAATATTCTAAGTTTATATGGAAATTCCATTTTCATGTCCGGGTTCCGTGATTCCATCTATGTTTTCCGTATTGTCAAAATCATAGTGCCCTCTACGCCAAAACTGTTTGGAACATACTGTACTGTAAGGTGAGATCTCATCACTTTAGCAGCCAATAACTGGCAACTGATAGGAACATATGATTTTGAGTGTGTGTGTGATTTTGAGTGTGTGTGAAGTAGCTTTCTAACTTACTGCCTGTCATTCTCACTCTTCTTTCTTTTTTTAATTTGCCAACAAGAAGAAAGTTACGGGACAAAGTGCAACAAAAACACACAAAACAGAGACACTAACTAAACACTAACAACATAATGACACATGTACAAGACACAAAACAGAGACACTAACTAAACACTAACAACAGTTACAAAGGTGAGACATTACTGCAGATATGTTGAGAGAATTAATTAACAGTGGGACATGATTGACAGAAATAAGCGGGAGGGTGATATGTGTGTGTTAGGGAATTAATTAACAGTGAGACATGATTGACAGAAATAAACGGGAGGGTGATATGTGTGTGGGGTGATATGTGTGTGTTAGGGAGGGTGATATGTGTGTGTTAGGGAGGGTGATATGTGTGTGTTAGGGAGGGTGATATGTGTGTGTTAGGGAGGGTGGGCAGGGTGGGGAAGGCAAATGTGTGTGTGTGGGTGAGGGGGTGGGCCAGGGATTGGGAGGAGTTTGGGAGTTGAGTTAGGAGTGGAGGGACAGACAGTGTATGGGTGTTCGTGACAGCATGCGCATGTGTGTGTGTGTGTGTGTGTGAGTGAATATGTGCCACGCTGGATTCATGTCGGGCCAGAGCGATGGAAGCTGGATCGCAATGAAGGGGGTATCAGGGAAAAAAGGACATTATATTCTGACTCTTCTTTCTGTCCTCGGCACACAGTGTCAACTGGTAGGCGGATGATATCTGTGTGACGCAAACTCTGCAAGCCATTTAACTGAGACGGACAGATGTGAATTTACATGCACTTTTGTTTATTGGGCTAGAGTGAGGACTAAGGCTGTAACAATATGCGTATCTAAACCAAAATCATGACACTCTTACCCACAAACCTGTGTTGTGGTTTCATAAAGGCACAATCACGACACCCACTTTCCAGCTTGTAGAGTTTGTCCATCAGATACATTCTATGAGCCATCAGTGCTAGTAGGCTACCAAACATTTTTATATAACATTACATAACATTACATTTACAATTCTTTATTATGCAAAAATCACTTTTTAATGTAATTTTGTATGTTCACTTGAGTCTCTGATGCTTCTGCAACCACTCCAAGTACGAAAGAAAACATCCATTGAGTTTCTGTGAATCAGTTTAGAGATTTAGATGTTAAAAAACATGTGCAACAATGATGTCCCTCCTAAACTGATGTGAGTCTAGACAAAACTGAACAGCACTTTGCAGTAATATGACCAGTGAGTAAAAGTGAAAGGTGAATTTAGGCTTTCCTCCAAAATGATTTGTTTTTTCTATCAAGATTATGAACTCTTAAAGATTCATCTTGCCCACTGAGTGGTAAGTGGATCTGCTCTGCACTCATGCAGACAAGCCTGCTCACTTTCCCAGAGATCCCTTCCTTTTAAGGTTAGCCAACTAGTTTTTGTTATTACTCCTGCAAATGTCAGAACTGAACTGTCAACATACGTTTCAAAATAAAAAGTGACAGTTCAATTCACTTCAGTTAATCATTTCTGAAGAGTTAATTGACAGAATTAATCTTTAATCCACCATTCACTTTATGTACAGTACAACTGTCAGTTTACCAGTAGTACAGGATATGATTTCATCTGTTATCTTTTGTGTGTCATTCATTTGCTAACAGGTATAACCTTATGGGATCAAGAGCAGCTACAGAAGAGTAAAAGTGTGCAACAACAAAACAATACTGAATTTAACGTCACAACTTCAGATTCAATTGAGGACAAGTCAAATGCATTAAAGATCTCTGGCTCTCTCAAACTAAGTCTCTTGGGAGGACTGGTGAATGTGGGAGGGTCAGCTAAATATTTTCAAGACACAAAAAAATCTCACAAACAAGCCCGGGTGACTCTTCAGTACAAAACAACAACCAGATTTGAAACATTGACAATGTCTCACCTGGCTCATGGGCAGGAATCTCATGTGTTTGAAGACAACACGGCCACTCATGTAGTCACAGCCATTTTGTACGGAGCTGCTGCCTACTTTGCGTTTGACAGAGAGTCATCATCAGAGGATGATAAACTAGTGAAGCAGGAGGACAAGCTCATCTTTAACAAACTGAAATACCTTACAGGAGATGCCAAGGCTTCCTTCAACATGGATGACAAAGAGAAATCAGCAATTGAAAAATTCAGTTGCACATTTCATGGAGACTTCAAGTTATCCACCAACCCAACATCCTTCAGTGATGCTGTGAAGGTTTACAGGGAGCTTCCAAAGCTGCTGGGAGAGAATGGAGAACATGCTGTTCCACTCAGGGTGTGGCTGTACCCTCTGTGCAAGTTGGACTCAAGAGCAGCAAGACTGCAAAGAGACATCAGCAATGATCTCATCAAATACTCATCAGACACAATAGAGAGTTTAACCAAGACAGAGATGAGGTGCAATGACCTACTGAAAGACACAGCAGCAGCAACATTCCCTGCCATGAAAGAGAAGGTTCAGGATCTGATGCATAATTGCCATCACTACAAACTTGACTTTATGCAAAGTCTTGGGTCAGTTCTTCCTTCCATCCGAGGGGGTGGGGCAGAGGAGAGTGTTCTTGTGGACATTCTGAAGGCTCATGACAAGTCTCCATTCAACAACAAAGACCTGGATCAGTGGCTCACAAACAAGGAGAAGGAATCAGAAACGCTGAAATCCTTCCTCAAGCAGCTGATGAAACTGGGTGTATCAATGGATGAGAGTGTGGATGACCTTTTGTTTGAGTTCAAAAATGTTGTGTGCTTTTCATTTACTTCTGTAGACCAGCCTGATCATTTCATTGTAAAACTGTCAAATTATCTAAAACCTTCTGGAGTAGTGGATACCTCTACAGAATCCTGTCAGCTGCAACAGGATAGTAACACAGAGTGGCTCTCTAATGATGCTAAAAAAATGATGAGGACACAATTGAAACTGTTTGGAGAACTGAAAAGGATGAGCAACAGTGACGACAACAAATTCATAATTATTTCCAAATATGGTAAGAGTCATCCGGGTGCCTGTATTTTTATCTATGAGGATGGGTGTGATGCAGGTTACTTTGCTCCTCCATCTAAACCTGCCACTCCAACCACTACTGTTGTTTCATATGACAGCATAACAGTTCAGGCATCTGATCCAGACTCTGCCACTGTAGAGTACCAAGTAGAATACAGAGAAAAACAGAATCAGGAGACTGAATGGAAATCTCAGCCAGTGCAGAAGAACCAGGAGGCAGTAACTCTGTCAGGACTGAAGCCAGAGACTGAGTATGAGATCAGAGCCACAGCTGTGGGTAAACTCAGCTATCCTGTCAGTAGTGACGTCTGCAGTTGTGTGACACCTGCAGCAGTTGATCCACCAACTCAGGTTGAAACCAGTAAAGTGAAAGCAACCTCTATCACTCTTACATGGAGCAACCCACGTGTCCAAAAATGTCAGTCATTGAAGCAATACATTATTGAATTCAGGGAGGAAAACAACAATCAGTGGCAGAGCAAGCAGACTGGAAAGGAGGTTTACACATTCACTCTGGAGAACCTTAAACAGAATACAGTCTATTCCATCAGGATGCGCACTGATACTGGTGTTGGGGTAAGTCAACCAAGTTTGGAGTTAAAGAGTCATACTAGGAAAGCACTGCAGGATCCAACAAAATTCAATTTGCTCCAAAATGATCCACTGGTTTATCTACTGAAACCAACAGCACTTGGTCATTTCAACCAAAAGTGTTATGGAAGCATGCTGAGTAAAAAGCAATCAAACAAAACCATCATGGTTGTTGGTGCCACTGGATCTGGGAAGACCACCCTCATCAACGGCATGATCAACTATGTACTTGGAGTTGAATGGGAAGACAACTGGAGATTTAAACTCATAGATGAACAAACCCAACTGTCACAGGCATGCAGTCAGACCTCTGAGGTGACAGCCTATCAGATTCACCACACAGATGGATTTCAAGTTCCATATTCTCTCACCATAATTGACACTCCAGGGTTTGGAGACACCAGAGGAATCAAACAAGATAAAGAAATCACAGAAAAAATCAGAAACTTTTTCTCAGTTAAGGGAGGAATTGACAGCATTGATGCAGTGTGTTTTGTAGTTCAGTCTGCTTTAGCTCGCCTCACACACACACAGAAATACATATTTGATGCCATCCTCTCTATTTTTGGGAATGACATCGCCAACAACATCATCGCTCTGGTCACCTTTGCTGATGGCAAAGAACCCCCAGTACTGGAGGCAATCAAAGCTGCCAATATCCCATGTGCATCAAACAAAAATGGTTCCCCTGTTTATTTCAAGTTCAACAACTCTGTGCTTTTTGCCAAAAATACAGGAGTCAGCAGTGATGAAGACAACTTTGATCACATGTTCTGGAAAATGGGGGAGGCCAGTATGAACAGATTCTTCACTCATCTAGCCAGCATGCAACCCCAGAGTCTGACCCTGACAAAGGAGGTTCTCCAAGAGCGCAGCCAGCTTGAGACAACTATTGAGGGACTGCAGCCAATGATACGACAAGGATTGTCAAAACTGGAGGAAATAAACACTACAAAAGCTGTCCTCCAAAACAACGAGACCCACATTAAGGAGAATAAAGACTTTGAGTATGAGGTAGAGGTAGACAAATCTGAGAAGATTGATATTCCATCAGGAAAATTCATCACCAACTGCCATGGGTGCAACTATACCTGCCACTATCCTTGTTACATACCAACAGATCAGCAAAAAATTGGATGCAGCGCAATGAAAAATGGAAATTGCACAGTGTGTCCAGGAAAATGTGTATGGAGTGTCCATTTCAACATGACCTATCGATGGGATACGAAACGTGTAACAGAGAAGAGGACGTACCAGGAACTGAAGAGGAATTATGAGGAAGCACTAGGAAAAAAGATGAATATGGTGAAAATTGTTAAACAGCTGGAAGTGGAATATGAGCAGATGCAGGGCAAAGTTATAGAAATTATGGACACTGTAACTAGATGCTTAAAACGTCTGACAGAGATCGCCCTTCGCCCAGACCCTTTGTCTACTCCAGATTACATCGATCTCCTCATCCAATCAGAGGAGCAGGAGGCCAAACCTGGATTTAAGGAGCGAATTAAAGAGTTAGGGGAAGTGAGGCAAGGTGCAGTTCTCCTGCAGAAGGTGGCAGAGAAAGTAGCTCTAACTGGAAAAGAGAAGTCTAAATGGCAGAAGATGATGTCAAATGCCAAGGGGGTGTTCAATAATATTTTGTCACACTTTGCATAATGTTTGATATTATACCACTTTGCATAATGTTTGATACTATACCACTTTGCATAATGTTTGATACTATACCACTTTATTCAGTTCATGCTGAATTTATGAAGGTGACATAAACATGACATGTAGAACATATAACAGGAAAGGCCAAAGACATTTACACAAACACAAATAACATGTAACCCCCCCCCCCCCATCCACACACAAATAACATGTAACCCCCCCCTATCCACACACAACATTGTACAGAAGCAGACGAAATACAGATCACACACTCATACACTAATACAGATTTATGACCCTCTTTCACACACTCTCATACAGTAACACAGATTTATGACCCTCTTTCACACACTCATACAGTAACACAGATTTATGACCCTCTTTCACACACTCATACAGTAACACAGATTTATGACCCTCTTTCACACACTCTCATACAGTAACACAGATTTATGACCCTCTTTCACACACTCTCATACAGTAACACAGATTTATGACCCTCTTTCACACACTCATACAGTAACACAGATTTATGACCCTCTTTCACACACTCTCATACAGTAACACAGATTTATGACCCTCTTTCACACACTCATACAGTAACACAGATTTATGACCCTCTTTCACACACTCATACAGTAACACAGATTTATGACCCTCTTTCACACACTCATACAGTAACACAGATTTATGACCCTCTTTCACACACTCTCATACAGTAACACAGATTTATGACCCTCTTTCACACACTCATACAGTAACACAGATTTATGACCCTCTTTCACACACTCTCATACAGTAACACAGATTTATGACCCTGAGGAAGACTGATATTCTGTATTCTGAAAATGCATCCCAAACTGCCGCTGGTGCAGCTGTACCTGACACTGTCCTTGTGGAATGAGAACAGATGAGGGAAAAAGTGGATGTAATGCGATGAATTGCACACATGTCCACACACGTGTGCCCAAGAACATGTGTATGAGGTGTCCATTTAAACACCTATGGGATACAGAGTGTGTAACAGAAGAGGACGTGTCAGAGTGTGTAACAGACACAGTCTGTCAGTGCTCACCCCGTGTCCATACACGTGTGCCCAAGAACATGTGTATGAGGTGTCCATTTAAACACCTATGGGATACAGAGTGTGTAACAGAAGAGGACGTGTCAGAGTGTGTAACAGACACAGTCTGTCAGTGATCACCCTTGGCCCAGATCCTTTGTTTACTCCAGATTACATCCATCTCCTCATCCAGTCAGAGGAGCAGGAGGCCAAACCTGGATTTAAGCAACAAGTTAAAGAGTTAGGGGACATCAGAGAAAGGGCCATTAGCAGAGTCAGTAGATCTAACCGGCAAAGAAAAGGCAACATTGGACATGAAGAGGTCAAAGGTCAAGGGAATCTTCAATGAACAAGATCCAACTATTTCTAACTAATTGTCATTCAAAGAGTTATTCCTCTTCATAGTTATATAATCATGGTTGTAATTTTCTTGAGGTTCAAGGGCTTTTAAGGGGTTTCTTCTGTCAGGAAGGCAACATTATGTCCACACTCTCATTAACTTGAATGTAGAGTTGAAGAGATTTCCTGTTTGAACATTATGTGTAACCATCCCTCAGTGCAAATGGATAAGTGGTTTACTGTGTTGCTTGTTGTCTAACCTGCTGCTGATTTACCCAAGAGCTTTATGCCTGCATAAAGTCATTCTTTTGGTCTAAATGATATTTTACAAAGCTAGATTGAGACTGGGCCAGTACCTTTATTGTCATTGGAAAAGTGAACGGCACATTTCTGTTGTGATTTTTTTCCCTTACAATAAATATGCTTCCATATGACAAGCTGTGTGTGTGTTGCTGTCCTTGTGAGATTGATTTACATAAAATATTAATTTCAAATACCTCTTTTACTCAGCTTTTACGAGGGATGAAAATAAATGTGTGTGTGTGTGTGTGTGTGTGACAAAATGCATTAGCCACATTAGTCACATTCATCCTTATGCAACAAATATCACTTTCAACTGGGCATCTTGGGAAGAAAGCTGATGTGTCCATGTATAGAAATGGACATTTAGTTCTGTAGGCAACGAGACAAATCTCTCTGTTACAGGATAGAGACCAGATGGACCAGACGTGAATATAAGCAGCAAAGTCACAGATAGTAAGAAAAGCTACAGAGGAAAACACAAGTGATCCAGTAAGATGAACAAGTTCTCCAGTCTACAGTGAACACTCTTTACTCCATACTTTACAGCAAACACTCTTTACTCCATACTTTACAGCGAACACTCTTTACTCCATATTTTACAGCGAACACTGTTTACTCCATACTTTACAGCAAACACTCTTTACTCCATACTTTACAGCAAACACTCTTTACTCCATACTTTACAGCAAACACTGTTTACTCCATACTTTACAGCAAACACTCTTTACTCCATACTTTACAGCAAACACTGTTTACTCCATACTTTACAGCAAACACTCTTTACTCCATACTTTACAGCGAACACTGTTTACTCCATACTTTACTCTGAAATGACAGAGGTCTTGAGCTGCAGCAGTTATGAAGCAGTGAGCAGCTATGAATCACAGCAGGTGACTCAGACATCAGTGGGAGATGTATCGCTGTTTTGAGAGTGGTAAGAGAAGAAAGAAGAGAGGAGGTAAAAAGAGAAATTATAATGAAACTGAAGATGTCGTATGAACGTGTTGTGTGTGTGTGTGTGTGTGTGTGTGTGTGTGTGTGTGTGCGTGTGTGTTTATTTAGACCTCTTTTATACATAACCCTGTATTTATAAAAACAAATATTTATTTATTTATTGTGCCCATCATCTACATGCAAATAGAGGGTTAGGTGTGTGTGTGTGTGTCCAGATAGGTCCAGATAGGTGTAATACACTCAGTAGTACTCATCAGACATACCACACAGTCACAGCAGAGGGCGACGTTGTGTGCGTGTGTGTGTATGAATGTGTGTGTGTGTCATGTGTCTAGACGTCAGGAAAACAACTCCCAAAATCATTTCTTCACTCAGCTAAAGCTCTCTGCTCCACTCCTCATGTACTCAGATAAACTAAACTACGCCCTCTACTGGCAGGATGTGGGGCTGCAGGGAACGCTTACAGGCCGGCCTCTCCTGTGTGTGTGTGCGTGTGTGTGTGTGTGTGTGTGTGTGTGTGTGTATGTGTGTATGTGTGTCTCACCTCTCACATACTGGTTAAGACACACAGCACCACACACACAAGAATTAGGATGGCAGACCTTCTCACACACACACACAGCCGCGTCAAGATGGCAAACCTACACACACACACTAGAATTAGGATGGCCCCCCTACACACTCACACATACACACCAGAATTAGGATGGCAAACCTACACATACAAACACACACACCTGAGTCAGGATGACAACCAGGGGAGTGTCCCATCAAGACAGCTACATGCAAATCCTGGCTAATAATTAATAAGGATTATTAAATGATTATATTATTAATTAATTATTAATAAGCTTTGCTAGTTTTCAAGAGAATTGGGTTCCATTACTCTCGCCAACAGGAATCTCAGCTGAGTTACTGGGGTCACATATGCTTCTGAACAAACCTGCTCTGTAGCAGGTTAACTATCAGGCTTAATACATTGGTGTCTCATAGAATGCAGTCAGTCAGAAACACAAGTCCCTAAAACGGCCTCTGTTTACCTGCTCTTATAAGCTTTGACAGCTTTGAATAACGGCTGAGAGGTTTTGCAGACATTGTGACCAAGCATGAACTCACATATTTACTAAACTACTGTGTCTGTTTGGAAGAATTTATTAGGAATAAATCTGGCTACGAAGAAAGAAAAACTGCATGTATGATCATAAGTTTAACACACGCCGCATGAGTAGCGCCTCTTAATTGAAAGATCCATTGCCTTTAGTTGCGGGTGCAAATCTGTTTTACAATTTGTGTGAGAATACAGTGTGATTGACAATTTGTGTGAGAATACAGTGTGATTGACAATTTGTTCCAACAAACAGGATACAAAAATAAAATAGCAAAAGACCAAATAATGACTCAGTTTGTCATTTCAAATGATTATCTTCTCTGATTTATGCACTACCAGCGCTGTCATTTCTTTTTTTTCTTCATATTCTGCTATTTCCCTCCAAATCCTGCAGATGTTGTTTGCAAAAGCTTCTTTTTGGTAATTCTCTTAGTTATGCCTTCATTTTATAACAGTAAATCAGTTATTCCTAAATCATCTATTCAGGTCTGGTGTTGAGCCGCTGCACAGTAAATCAGTTATTCCTAAATCATCTATTCAGGTCTAGTGTTGAGTTTGTGCATGAGCAGATACTGCAGCTCATTTAAGTCTCATTTAAATGCATGAGAAGTAGATACATGGATGGAATGGATTCAGCCTCATGTTAAAGTTGATGCTACTCCAAACGAAGCTTAATCACTTAATAACTTAATCACTTTCATTAGCAACTTGACACGGACACATGGACACACTCTAAACAACAAAACTACAAACAACAAAGCTTAATCACTTAAACGCCACACGGACACATGGACACACTCTAAACAACAAAACTATAAACAACAAAGCTTAATCACTTAAACGCCACACGGACACATGGACACACTCTAAACAACAAAACTACAAACAACAAAGCTTAATCACTTAAACGCCACACGGACACATGGACACACTCTAAACAACAAAACTACAAACAACAAAGCTTAATCACTTAAACGCCACACGGACACATGGACACACTCTAAACAACAAAACTACAAACAACAAAGCTTAATCAGTTAAACGCCACACGGACACATGGACACACTCTAAACAACAAAACTACAAAGAACAAAAACACTGATAAAGCCCAGTCAAACTCGTACACGTGTAAAAGAAAATAAATTCTTTCATAATAGTTCACAGATATACACAGATATACAGATATTCACATGGGTTACAAAACAAGACACTCACAAGACACAAACCATTCTCCTTCAATATCAAGCAATGTCATGGTTGGTGATGAAGGTCACTGTTGAAGTGGTGATTATCACATAAATATCACACACCACTGAATTGATTATCACATAGATATCACACACCACTGAAATGGAACTGTTCCAGCTGTCCAGAGAAATGTAAACAACACATTCAGCCACTGCTGTGTTTGAACACAACTCAGAGTTACGGCTGCTGAGAGAGGCAATCAGTGTGTGACTATGGGGGTGAGACATGCAACACCACACATCTGCTGAGTCACTGTGTGACTATGGGGGTGAGACATGCAGCACCACACATCTGCTGAGTCACTGTGTGACTATGGGGGTGAGACATGCAGCACCACACATCTGCTCTCACTACTTGTTCTAAGCCTGTTCTTAACACTAAAGTCTGTGGTATTTGCTATCTTGTATTGCATATATACACACACACACACACACACACACACACACTCTCTAGGTTTCACTCTCTGTTTCCAGGTACACACACATGCACTACAGGCTCTACTCTGTCTCCAAGTACACACACACACACACACACACACACACACACACACAAGCACACCACTGTTGTCTTACCGTAAGCGTGTTTCCAGTGAAGTGTGTGTAGGACACACCACATAAACACACTCAAGGCATAAAATCCTCCTGATCTAGCGGCCCTAGTCCCAGCCTGAGGGCATCTCCACATACACACACACACACACACACTAGGCTCCCCTCTGTCTCCAGGTACACACTCCATTAACTGCTTAGGACACACACTCTGGGCTTTGTTCTGGCCCAGTCAGACGGAAGTGTGTGTGGCACCACAGGCTGCAGACACTCTCAAGGCTCCAGAGAGGAGGAGGGGGGTGAGCTGGCAGGCGTGCCCCACACAGGAGGCTCCTCTCTGGGCTTACTGGCCCACTGCACCTGGGGGTGATGGAGCTGGAGGTGGAGGTTGGGATGAAGGTGGAGATGGAAAACACTTTGGGAGGATGAATGTGGAGAGAGTGTTTTGAAGACTTTGTGTGTGTGTTTGTGTGTGTGTGTTTGTTAGGTAAAGTGTGTGTGTAATGCTGTGGAATCCCACCAAAACTCAATGAGTGTCCTGTTTAAAGCCCAAACTCTGGGAGAAAGTGAGGAAGGAGACACTGAATGTTTGCTAATCAAATTCCTCCCTATTTTCAAACGCCCCTGCAGGACCGGCTGGAGCAGAGTCTAGTCTGGAACTGAGGGCAGGAAATCTCATGATCTTCATCATATTAACCCCTCAACCCAAACTAACCACCAGGCCCCTCAACCAACAGCACCCCTCAACATAATGTGTTAACCCCCTCAACCCAAACTAACCACCAGGCCCCTCAACCAACAGCACCCTCAACATAATGTGTTAACCCCCTCAACCCAAACTAACCACCAGGCCCTCAACCAACAGCACCCCTCAACATAATGTGTTAACCCCCTCAACCCAAACTAACCACCAGGCCCCTCAACCAACAGCACCCCTCAACATAATGTGTTAACCCCCTCAACCCAATGACACCCCCTCATACTGCATTACCCCTCTCCCCAAACTAACCATGAGGCTGTTTTTCACAAGGCAACCAAACCCAATGTATGTGCACTGGAATCTAGGAATTTCTTTCACATTTTTAAAACAAACATTATTTAACATTAATTAAACGTTAATTAAACATTAATTGACATAAACATTCTTTTTTGTTGTTGTTTTCATTTTGCATGGGATAAAGCACTCAGTTCAACAACAAACTTTTCTACTGTGATGAACCCCCTGTCTCTGTTGCAGAAGCAACACTCACTATGTTCACATCCACTTACTGTATGTTAGAGTTAGGGTTGAATTTGGGAAGACCATTAATGTGTGTGTATGTTAGAGTTAGGACTGAAGTTAGGAAGACCATTAATGTGTGTGTATGTTAGAGTTAGCCTTGAAGTTGGGAAGACCATTAATGTGTGTGTATGCTAGAGTTAGCCTTGAAGTTGGGAAGACCATTAATGTGTGTGTATGCTAGAGTTAGCCTTGAAGTTAGTAGTTACTCTCCATACCTGAGCATGTTCACTAACACTGAGATGTCCTGTGAATCTCGGAGTAAACTGCAGTGTCTCAAAACAAGGTGCCTGGGATTGAATGTAGTCAACCAACATTAAATATTTGGCGCTCTATTTCCCTCTGGTGGCCATGTGTGGTAGTTTTACAGAAGAGAAAAGAGGGTAGTACAGCTCAAAGCTGTGAGTCAGAGAGTATGGAGGGCAAGAGACTGTGGAAGAGAAGAGAAGAGAATGCGTGAAAGAGAGACATTGCTAAAGAACGAAAGAGAAGTGAAGTGATTATGTACTGTCTGAATCAGATCCAAGAACAATAGGGGCCAAATAGGCCATAATAGGGGAAGCTGGGACAAGTCTCAATGCATGTCAAATCACATCTAGAGATTACAGGCTTTCAGAAAGGATGTAGGCCTAAATTATGCTGTTTAACCTGAGTATGTACTCTTGGTTTATTCTTGATTCAAAAATCTATAACAAAGGCCCTATGGGGACAGATGATGCATTTTTGCCTTATAATCTCAAGGAAGCAGGTTAAAAAGTAAAACCTATACGTTTTCTAAATGCTCATACCCTGTAAATGTGATTTAGCATGACCTGAGACTCCTTCCATCTGAGGGACTATCCATAGTTTCCTAAGGTATTTCAGTGGAATTAAATGGCTTTGAAAACAATGGTTTTCAATGGGCATGGCTGAAACAAGTACCGCATTCCACTGTTTTCACCGTTAAGATTCAAATTCACATTCTACGACTTAGTGTTAGGGCCACACGTGAAGAAAAAATATTTTTGTCATGATGAGATTAAAGGTGACATGTCGCGACATTAAACTCGAAATTTCGAGAATAAAGTTGAAATGTCATGTCGACTTTACGTGACATGTCTAGAATGAAGTTGAAGTTAGTTCAAACTAGTTTGGAGAGAGAGCAAGCGCTCCACAGGACCTGCACTGAACCTGGAATCAGACTGATTAATTAGCCGACGACTCAACAAAATGCCGCGTGTAGATGATTGTGTAGATGATTTGGTCAAACTGTACTTCAGAATCGGGTTTAGCAGTAAAGAGACAAAGAAATCCTCCCTGTTTCAGCGCAGAACCACGGTTGAGCCGAAACCTTCGTCTGTTCAGAAAGAGAAATCATACAAGCTTAGAAGACACAATGTCAAGATTAAAGTCGACATGATATTTGAACTCTATTCTAGACATTTTAATTTAATGTCGACATGTCTACTTTAGAGTAGAGTCTAGATTAAAGACGACATGACATTTCAACTTTACTCTCGAAATTTCGAGTTTAATGTCGACAAGGCGACTTTAAACTCGAAGTAAAGTTTAATCTCGTCATGGAAAAAATGTTTTTTCTTCATGTGTGCCTGAAGTGTGAGCATTTGGGCATGGCCAGAGCATGCGAAAAGGTTACGAGTGAGAATGACAGGAATTGCAATATTGAAATAACAAAGGGACTGAAATATATGGGTATTGTCACGTGACTAAGAAATAAATCATTTCAGTGTGTAAATTAGCATTAATTAAAGATGATCATTTAGACCAACATGTTTTGACGGTATGTTGAGGGTATTTATATACACTGGTTACTTCAGCACATTCTTTGTAGCCTAGATGTTACCAGCCGTAGCGGTGTTGGCATGTATCGCACTGTTCTATATGTTACCAGCCGCAGCGGTGTTGGCATGTGTCGCACTGTTCTATATGTTACCAGCCGCAGCGGTGCTGGCATGTGTCGCACTGAGGTCCCCCGTGCAAACGATAAGGTGAGTGAGATTTGCCCCCTGCAGCATGCATGCGCGCGCCGCCACCCATCCTCTCAATGAGCGCAGCTCGAGCGCCCCTGTCATTCCGCAGTACAGAGAACGAACATTGATCTCATCTCACTGAGACCGACCGGACGCGGGTGTTTCTAGTCCACCTTTTTCAAAACGAGTTAAGCACAAAACCACAACAAGTTCATTATTCGAGAGTAAAGCGAGAATCTTTTCGACCAGTCTAGACAACTTTTTCAAAAAGCGGTAGAATTAGTCCAGTTGATATTCTTCAAACTGGTTTGGAAGAGGACCACAATATTCCGCTCGTCCCTTTAAAATAGCAAGCTTTATCAGTGTTTGGTTGTGCCATTATGTTGTTGTAAATTGAACTAGCCCATAGCAGCAGAAGATAAACACTACCCTCTATAAATACATCACAAAACCTGTGCTCCAGGCAGTCGCCACGCAGGTAGAGCGCCAAATGTGAGGCATACCGGGCCGGGGTGGAGGTTATATTTAGCAGGGCCGGTGGCGGCAGCTGGAGCCGCCGCTTCGGGTTTCACTTGCCCGGTCACTCTACCCGGGAAGGTGGTTCGGCTCCGCATGTAACTCATTCTCCGTGGGAGGGGTTGGCCGATCGGCAGGACTCGCTCGGAGCGCAGACATTCTACCATTAATGTTTGTTTGTTGTTATCTGTGTTGCTGTTGGTGTTGTTGTTGACAAACTTCGTGCACCAACCTTCGACAGCCCGACTGGATATTAGGAACCGCTCCAAGTAAGATTATTGTTTTTAATAACATAAATAAAAAAACAGAGTTGTTTTTAATAACATAAATAATTAGCCTATTATTATGAATGCAAAGTTTTGTGTCATTATAAACATTTAACTTTGCGTACCATTTGAGTTCCCTCAACTACTTGGTTAGTAACTTACGTGTTTTATCAGTATGATCCCAGCCTTTCCAAAGATTTCTCACTTTAATTATTCTACAAATTAGTGCTGTTTACGTGTGGCATGTTTGTAAAAGGTTCTGATGTGGTAGCTGGTGTATTTTCGAAACTAAATGCAATATCTGTTGAGTAATGTTCAGTAGTGTTCAACCTTTCGTTCTGGAGTAACATTGAAATGTTCCATTAACGAGGACTCGTAGCACGTGCCCTCGGCTGCGCTATTTTGAGTCGTGAGAGTCGCTACGTCAACGCGTCCTTCCCGCTATCTGGCATTCCAAGTGTCAAAGTGCACGCCGTTATTCTCGACTCCAGCGTTTCAAAGACTCTGCTAAATGTCTGGTGAAAGCTTTCCGAATCTAACTGGACTTGGTCTTAGTGCCATTAACCCTGAACTGAGCCCCCCAGATACAAGGCGGAAATAGAAACTTTGTCAGGTTGTCAGGATTAACAATTGTGGAAGAGACTTCCCATGAACAGGCTATGTTATCTACACAATTCATTCATTTAGAAACAGGTTCAGTCAACATGATTGACATAGCAGGTGAGAGAGAGAGAGAGAGAGAGACAGCTGATGCACTGGGTGCAAATCCAGTCCAGGTCTCTACTTCAGCAGAACCTCCACTTCCACCTCCTGTCCTGTCCAGTCCAGTTCAGTCCAATCCAGCCCAGTCCCAGTCCCAGTCCCAGTCCCAGTCCAGTCCAGTCTAGTCTAGTCTAGTCTAGTCTAGTCTAGTCTAGTCCAGTTCAGTTCAGTTCAGTTCAGTTCAACTCAGTTCAGTGCAGTGCAGTGCAGTCAGTCTTAGCCATTGTATTTCATCATAAACAATCAGAAAACAAGGCTTTAAGTGTAAAACCCCAAAGCTACCCTTTAAAGTCATGACAGAGAGAGAGGGTGGGAAGGAGAAAGTGGAGGAGTTGAATTCACTGTAGTCAGAGAGAGAGATGGAGAGATTAGGACATTTGAATGCAGTGTGTCTGTTTTGTTTGACAAAGCAACAGGGTTTTTACCCCTTCATGGGGTTTGTTTGAAACCACGATGTGCCCCGCCCTGTCCCATCCCTGCACGCGTCATGAGAATCAGTGGTCTGATTGGCTGTAGATCTGTCCAATAGCGTCCAGAGGCATTTTTAACTACATTTGTTAACTCCACTGCAGGGATGTGGGAGAAAACAAGAGGGCCCACTTAAGACAGAGAACGGTTCTAAAGGGCCGGCCTGGCTGGAGTGTGCGGTTCTAAAGGGGCCTGGCTGGAGTGTGTGGTTCTAAAGGGGCCTGGCTGGAGTGTGCGGTTCTAAAGGGCCTGGCTTCCAGTTGCAACAGAGAGAGAGAGAGAGAGAGAGAAAGAGAGCGGTTCGGTTGAACCATACCTCTGTGTTTGTGTGTGTGTAAGAATGAGAGAGTGGCGGAGACTTCACATACACACATACTTACAAACACACAAACACAAACACACACACACACACACACACACACACACACACACACACACACACACACGCACAAACTCTGCACTGGCTTTCTCTCTCTCTCTCTCTCGCTCAGGCAAAAGTGTGTTAAAATGTGTCGTCTCCTCTCTGACATTCACTAGTTGCTCTGTCACACATTGACAGCTTCTCTTTAGCTCCTGCGCTCTATTTCTCTGTCAAGCACACACAAACACACACACACACACACACACACACACACACACACACATTCTCCCTCCTACTTTTTCAACATTTTCTTGGTAGAGAGTGTTAGTCTGCTCCTCTTTGAAATTCACTGGCTTCCATGTCACACAAACAAAACACACACACACACATACAAACACACACACACACACAGGCCAGCTGACTTGCAGCTTTGGGATAGTGCAGATTCCTCTGGGGAGTGGACAGACATTGTTTGGTCCAAGGACACAGTCCTACCGCCATGCTGTGTGTGTGTGTATGTGTGTGTGTATGTGTGTGTATATGTGTGTATGTGTATGTATGTGTGTGTGTGTGTGTGTATTTGTATGCATTCTATTCAGTGTGTGCTTGTCTGCAGGCTGTAGACATACTAAGTTATGAGAACTAATTCTCATTTCTGTCAAAGAAGCAACATGCATCTACGTGTGTGTGTGTGTGTGTGTGCGCGCGAGCGTGTGTGTGTGTGTGTGTGTGTGCGTGCGAGCGTGTGTGTGTGTGTGTGTGTATGTGAGCGTGTGTGTGTGTGAGTGCGTGTGTGTGTGTGTGTGTGCGTGCGAGCGTGTGTGTGTGTGTGCGTGTGTGTGTGTGTGTGTGCGTGCGAGCGTGTGTGTGTGTGTGTGTGTGAGTGCGCGTGTGTGAGCGTGTGTGTTTTCTCTACTGTCTTATCTTTTTCAAATTTGTGCAGAATCTCACGTCATGTGTGTGAATTGTGTCCTCTGTGAGCAGGTGTGTTCATGATGGTAATTTGGTTACAAACATTCATTCCCCTTTTACTTGTCACCAGATGACCGTCATGAACACACACCTGCTGTTGGTTTGGGCGTCAGCCCTCTAGAGTTAATTGGCTACTTGTTGCTCACATGAGGGAAACACTAGAATGGCGAGAAAGTTGAAAATGAATCAAACTTCAGAGGTTTAGAGTCCAGAGCCCATAGGTTTAGCAGTTAGCCGTGCTACTGTGAGGGCGTGGTGCTTCAGTAACATGCAGGTTTAGAGTGAATGGAAGTTTAGCAGTTAGCCGTGCTACTGTGAGGGCGTGGTGCTTCAGTAACATGCAGGTTTAGAGTGAATGGAAGTTTAGCAGTTAGCCGTGCTACTGTGAGGGCGTGGTGCTTCAGTAACATGCAGGTTTAGAGTGAATGGAAGTTTAGCAGTTAGCCGTGCTACTGTGAGGGCGTGGTGCTTCAGTAACATGCAGGTTTAGAGTGAATGGAAGTTTAGCAGTTAGCCGTGCTACTGTGAGGGCGTGGTGCTTCAGTAACATGCAGGTTTAGAGTGAATGGAAGTTTAGCAGTTAGCCGTGCTACTGTGAGGGCGTGGTGCTTCAGTAATATGCAATATTGCCTTCTTTACAAACTGACACTTTTGTCTCTCAACATCTCCTCATCCAGAGGTTCACCTCGCTAAAAAGAGCTAGAAATTTCAGCTTTCTCACAGTGTGTGTGTGTGAGTGTGTGTATGTGGGCAATGAATTCATTGATACAGAAATGATTATGCAAAAATCTTAATTGTTATAGCAGGCTGTCCATGGTGTAGAGGTAATCAGTAGGACACCAGAATGTCTCAGGGGGTACGCAACAATTAAAAGTTTGGGAACCATTGATAGATAGATAGATTGATAGATAGATAGATGGATAGATAGATAGATGGATAGGTAGACAGATAGAAAGATAGGTAGGTAGATAGATATTTGATCCCTAAGGAAATTACAGATGCGTAATCCTTTATGTGATGAGTGTCCAGTATGTAGTGAGGTGCTGGTCTTGGTCAAACTCTGGATCCCTTCTCCCTAGATTGCTGCCATGGTGACTGTGACTCTTGTGTGACCTGTTCCACCTGTTGTTGTCATGGCGATGAGGAGGACAGCTGAGGAGGGCTATTTGGAGAGGGGCTCTGGCCCCCTGGACATTGACGACGTGCAGATCCTCCTGCAAGGTGAGTCCAGCGGCAAACACTTTAGCTGTTACTATGGAGATGGGTGAGTCCAGCACCAAATGCTTTACCTGTTACTATGGAGACGGTCAGTTTATCTGGGTGGCGGACTGCAAGACAATACAAGTATTACAAGTACACGCAATACATGTAATACAAAACATCTTGACCTAAACTGAGTGGGTGAGCTCTTGATTGGTGAAGGGTTGAGTCCCACTCCCATCACTTTATATGAAATGTAAATATCAAGTTGATCACTGTCACTTCACTACTATTGTTCTTTAGTGGCAGCCTGGTCACTCCTGTTCTTACGCCTGGTCACTCCTGTTCTTACGCCTGGGCACTCCTGTTCTTACGCCTGGGCACTCCTGTTCTTACACCTGGTCACTCCTGTTCTTACGCCTGGGCACTCCTGTTCTTACGCCTGGTCACTCCTGTTCTTACGCCTGGTCACTCCTGTTCTTACGCCTGGGCACTCCTGTTCTTACACCTGGTCACTCCTGTTCTTACGCCTGGTCACTCCTGTTCTTTAGCCTGGTGACTCCTGCTTGATTCCATGGTCACTTAACCGTAATCTGACCTCAAGGTCGGCCTCCCTTTGGGATCAAGTCACTGAAAACAGAATACTCAGGGCCTCAGTCTGAGCTGCACCCCAGATCCAAACAGTGTTACCTCTCCTGAACATTTTACATTGACAGTGTCTCTGAGCTTTTCTTTGAGAGTAGTTCCTCAGGTGCTTTTCTTTGAGAACAATTCCTCAGGTGTTTTGGTGTTTGACCAAATAGTTCCTCAGGTGTTTTGGTGTTTGAACAAATAGTTCCTCAGATGTTTTGGTGTTTGAACAAATAGTTCCTCAGTTTTTTTGGTGACACATGAGAAGAGTCTGGATTGTCTTGTGTGGACATGTGAGAAGAGTCTGGATTGTCTTGCGTGGACATCTGAGAAGAGTCTAGATTGTCTTGTGTGGACACATGAGAAGAGTCTGGATTGTCTTGTGTGGACATCTGAGAAGAGTCTGGATTGTCTTGTGTGGACACATGAGAAGAGTCTGGATTGTCTTGTGTGGACACATGAGAAGAGTCTGGATTGTCTTGTGTGGACATCTGAGAAGAGTCTGGATTGTCTTGTGTGGACACATGAGAAGAGTCTGGATTGTCTTTTGTGGAGGTGGCAGTGCCAGATGATGGTCCTCTGAAGAATGCGTCCTCTGAAGGAGGAGACAGCCGAGAGGTAACCTAAGCCTTAATGAGGGCTTCCACAGTACCGAGGAGGGGGCAGACGCATAAATCACTCTGCAGGCCAGCAGCGGTGACTTTGATGGCTTTGATGTGAGCGAGCGGCTATGGACAGCCAGCAGAGCTCAGTGAGTAGAGGGTGACATGAGCCCTTTTACGCTCAGTCACTTGTGGCCAGACCAGACACAACGCTGCACTCGGAACCATCTGTAGCGGTGGGGAGGCTGGAAGTGTGTGCAGTCTGCTAGACACACACCATAGGATACATTTTGTGGGTTTTATTGTGGTTGAGGAAGTATGTGAGTGATGCTACCTAATGTGATGTATGCTGTTAGCATCTCTCTCTCTCTCTGTCTCTCTCTCTCTCTCACACACACACACACACACACACTCTTTTCTCTCTTATCTTTTGTGTTAGCATGGTTCTTACTGAGTGGTCGCCCCCTCTGGGTTATTTTAGTCTCCTGCCTTTTGCCCTGCTCTCCATATTTAGCCCTCTTCTGGGCCAGTTGGAGTGGAGACACACACACACACACACACATACATACATACACATACACACACATACAGACACACATACATACGTACACATACACACACATACATACACATACACACACATACAGACACACACACACACACACACACACACACACACACATACACACACACACACACACACACACATACATACATACACACACACACACACAAACATATAGGCCACTAGCAGATAACAGAGACTATCTGTGGGAGATTCAGCATGGATTGTCGATGGTTATGGTCTATGGTTATGGATGTGTGTGTGTGTGTGTGTGTGTGTGTGTGTGTGTGTGTGTGTGTGTGTGTGAGAGAGAGAGAGAGCACTGTAGAAGAATAGAGGCATACTAGTTGTGTTGTTTAGTCAGGAGCTGCCAGTAGGTGGCAGTGGTGACAAAGGTTAGACTGCCCTGCTGTTTCACACCAATACGTGTGTTTCTGTGTGTGTGTGTGTGTGTGTATGTGTGTGTGTGTGTGTGTTTGTATGTGTGTGTCTGTGTCTCCACGTGCTTCTGCTTAGGATTCTCTTGTGACCCCTCACAGACCCACAGGCACTGTAGGATGTGTATGCC
>PYXC01001267.1:70000-72500 GCA_015244755.2 Tenualosa ilisha | reverse complement strand
CACACACACACACACAAAAGCGTACACACACATGTGCACATACACACACTTGCAACACCCTGAAGCTACATTCCACTGATCCACTTTCTGTCTCTCCCTGACACACATACTCACACACTCCCTCTCTTGCATACACACTGAGACTCATACACACACACACACACACACAGACACCCTCCCTCTCTCCACACATCCCGTCCTATGACACTGATCTCAGGTCAGTATTTTTAGTGTTCTCCCCCCCCCCAGGGCCAGCTGCTGGTGCCAGCCTCCCTCAGGGCTCCCTGCCAGCTCCCTGACCTCTCCAGATCCATCTCCCCAGGGGTAAAGACATTCCCTGAAAATGCTCCCCGCTACATATCCCCCCCCCCCCAACACTCACCTAACACCCAGCCCCCCCCCACTCACCAAGCTTAAACCCCCTACAATTTACACACTTACATACCAGCCTATTAACCCCCCGTCCTCCACCAGCAGCAACAGCTGCACCCTTGTCTACACCCTCACCCCCCCCCCCCCAGAATCCCCCAACCCCCCCTGGCTTCTGCCTCTAAAAGCATTGGACCCCCTAGTACTGAGGTACTGATACTCTGGAGGTGATGCTGGCTGTGGACATGGAGTTGGGTTCTCCTCTCTAAAGACTTATGCCAGTTGTGTTGCATTATGGGACCTGTGTGGAACTGACCGTCCACTAACACTACAGCTGTTCCGTGAGCTCTTCTGTGTGAGAGACTGACACTGATAATGTGGTGTACAGTATGAGTTATCTGTCTATCTCTGATTTTACGGAATTCAGTAATGTATTTTCCTAACTGATCTACCGTGCAGTTAATGTACAGTCAGAGTAAACATTTAGTGAACCCCTTAAGACTATCTGATTTTCTGCATTCTGTATCAGATCACATTTATTGACCTATTAATGCAGAACATTTGATAACTCTTAAGGGTTCACAGTTTTGTTTTTTTATGTTTACTGTATAGTAAAGCTCAAGTTTGAAATGCCCATTTTGTCAATTGCTCTCTGTATTCCAGACCTCAGCCAATCAGAAGGCACAGGAAGTGACATATTGGTTGGACCAGGCCTATCAGGAGCTGCTTGAGGGGTGGGACTCTACCGAGGGAGAGAGTTATGCTGAGAGATATCATGTAAGACACAGTCTGATTATGGCACACACACACACACACACACGCACACACACATACATACACACACACACACACACACACACACACACACACACAGGACATCAGATCAGTGTGTTGACCAACTCATGACTACACCACGTCACCTGCTTCAATTTTGTGTATGTATGTATGTGTGTGTGTGTGTGTGTGTGTGTGTGTGTGTGTGTGTTTAACAGGTGTTCCAGACTTTCATTGTGTCCTTTAACGAGCAGCGTCGGCCTGTTATGCCCTTGCTAACGGCAATGAAACGTGCCTCTAAACTGAGTGAGGAGCAGAAGAGACTCAGAACTGCATGGGACTCCCTTGCTGAGAAGGTGTGTACGTGTGTGTGTGTGTGTGTGTGTGTGTGTACATATGTGTGTGTATGTGAAAGAGAGAGAGAGACTGTGTGCACTGTTGCATGGTCATATTTGTTTACATCTCCTTGTGCCTTTGTGTGTGTGTGTGTGTGTGTGTGTTAGTTACGTGAATATAAGACAGAATTGGACCTCAGTCTTCCCACGCCCCTGGATACAGTGGGCCGCTGGTTGCTAAGGGCGGAGTCAGCGCTGACGGATGAGGAGGCGGACACTCAGGATCACGTGCGAGCGGCCGAGGAGGCACGAGAGAAACTGGAGCAACTCAAGGTCAGTCAGGCCCACTCAAGGTCATGCTCAGGGCAGCTCAAGGTCAGTCAGGCCCACTCAAGGTCATGCTCAGGGCAGCTCAAGGTCAGTCAGGCCCACTCAAGGTCATGCTCAGGGCAGCTCTCAGTTGGACCAGATCAAGGTCACCCTCAGGCCAGCTCTCAGTTGGACCAGATCAAGGTCACCCTCAGGGCAGCTCAAGGTCACAATCATGGTAGAAAAAGATCACGCTCAGGGCAGCTCAAGATAAGTCTTAGGGCAGCACAAGGTCACTCAGCTCAAGGTCAGAGATGGAACAGCTCACTACCATAAAATTTAGACCCACCCACTGTGTGTGTGTATGTGTGAGTGTGTGTGTGTGTGTGTGTGTGTGTGTGTGTGTGTGTGAGTGTGTGTGTGTGTGTGTGTGTGTGTGTGTGTGTGTGTGTGAGTGTGTGTGTGTGTGTGTATGTGTGTGTGTAGGCGAGTCTGGAGGAGATGCCTCGTCACATGAAGATGTTCCAGATGTTCCAGAACATGGATGAGTACGGAGGGGAGCTGGTCCCCACTGACAAGCTGGAGGAGATGAAGAGGAGGTCTGTAGTCCCCTTCATCTCAATGGAATCATCTCATCCTGTAGCACTGTAGCACTCCTAATCCTGCTGTTAATAATCTCATCCTGTAGTCCCTATAATGGTGTTATGTATAAG
>PYXC01001267.1:60000-65000 GCA_015244755.2 Tenualosa ilisha | reverse complement strand
TTCAGACTCCCACTGAAGTATCACAGCCCCCTCAGCAGCCGCAGGTACCACAACAGCCCACTGCTGCTGCACCACTCGACATCAAGACCAGGAAGGCCCGGGCTCGCCAAAACCGGCCCTGGCTTCAGCAGACAGCCCAGGCCAGCCCACAGGCAGTGCCTGCAGAACAGACAGAACCTAAGGTCCAGTCTGAGGCTAAAATGTCAGGTCCGGTACCGCCAACGGGTACAGATCGGAAGGAAGCTCATGCTACGAGCCAACCTCAACAACCAGTGACAAGCCAAACTCAACAAGCTATGAGCCAATGTCATCAACCAGTCCAAAGTCAGGCTCAACAACAAATAAATATCCAAGGACAACAAGTTATCCAAAGTCAGGCTCAACAACAAGTAAATATCCAAGGACAACAAGTTATCCAAAGTCAGGCTCAACAACAAGTAAATATCCAAGGACAGCTCGTCCAAACAAAGACTGAACAAAAAGTCAAAATTCAAGGTCAGCAAGTAGTTTTTCACCAGACACAGCAACAACAACAACAACAAAAGCAAGTGGTCAGTCAGGCCAAACCACAAACCCAGACCCAAGCACAAGCCCCAGTGGCCATGCAGACCCAGATCCAGACAACGACCCAGCCAATGACTCAGCCAATGACTCAGCCAGCGACCCAGCCAACGACCCAGTCGCAACCACAACCACCTCATCCAACCAAACCCCAGGTTCCAGTCGCAAGTCACACTCAACCAGCTGCGGGTCCAAGTCAGACACCACTGCAAAGCCAAACCCAGAGACCTGGACAACAACAGCAGACTGCAGTGCCAAAACCACAGGCACGGCCGCAGTCCCAGACAAGAGGCTCAACTCAGCCTCAGGTTGCAGCCCAGAGAAAGCACAGCCAGGGGCAGTTGCCCAGAGCCAGTCAGTGGCCCATAGTCAATCAATGACCCAGAGCCAGTCAGTGGCCCATAGCCATTCAATGGCCCAGGCTAAGACTAAATTTGTGACTCAGCACCAGCTGCCAGCTCAGACTGGATCTCAGTCCAGACCTCAGCCAGTGGTCCAGACGCAACCTCCCCGGCCTGTGGTACCAGCCTCACAGCCCGCCGTGGCACCAGTGCAGCTCCAGGCCCAGGTCCAGACTCAGAGACATCCGCAGCAGCAGATACCAGCTGGTGCCCACCCTCCTCCTCAGGCAGCACCCCAGTCCTACCCTGCCTTGCGGGGGCTGGCAGCAACACCCCTGCAGCCCAAACCCAGCAGCCCCATCCAGCCCCGGATCATCAGCATGCCCCCCACGCACCCTCAAGCCCACCCCCAGCTCCAAGCCCAGGCCCAGGCCCAGGCCCAAACACACCCCCAGCGTGCTGTGTCCCCCCAGTCCTATCCTCAGCGTGCTGTGTCCCCCCAACAGCCTGCTCAGACATCTCTTGCCCCCAGGGGTCCTCATCCTGCCCCTGTTCAGCCCCAGACACAGCCCCAGTACGTTGTTTCTCCCCAGCCTCTGCATTCTGTTACCCCTCACCACCTCACCCAGGCCTCTCCTGGTGCCCCCAGGGCTCCCATCCTGCCCCTGTCCAGTCCCAACCGTGGGGCCTCTTAAACCAGAGGTGGTGACCCAAAGTTACCCCAAACCCCAGAGCCAGTCGCCATGCCAGCCCAGATGCCCCCTGCTGGCCAGAGTCCTCCCTACCCTCAGCAGCCTGTGTCTCCCCAGCAGCAGCAGTGGGTGACCCTGAGGCCTGGAGTGGTGACCCAGACATACCCCCATCCACAGACCCCTACAGAGGCACCTGTGCAGCAGGTAGGCCCCTATCCTCAAACTATGCCAGGATACCCTGAAGTTCAGCCCGGTCCAGTGCCACCTGGGATGCCCCAACAGCAGTGGGCACCCATGATGCCCCAAATGTACCCGCAGCAGGGTGTGCAGATGCCCCCTGTCCGTGCAGTTCCTCCTCCACAGCCATGGAGCCCCATTAGACCTGAGGTTCCGATGCAGGGTTACCCCCAACCTCAGGCTCAAGGGTATGCACCTCCACAGGTTCCAGTTCAGTACCAGCCTTCCCCAATGTCTCCCTCCAGCAACAGCAGCCACAGCAGCAGTGGATGCCTGCACAGAGGCCAGAGACTTACCCACAATCCTCTGCTCCACAGATGGTTCATCAGCAACAGCAGTGGGTTCAGACTGCCACTCATGTCTCTACTCACGTCCAAAGCCCGACTCACATCCCGACCAACGTCCCCACTCCGGTCCAAATGCAGACCCCGAGGCCGATCCAAACCCAGGCGCCAATCAGAGCACCAATGCCAGTCCAGCCACCCACCCCGATCCCCAGCCAAGCACCTGGTGTCCCAGTGCCAACTGCTACCCCAGTGCAGATGGCAGTACTTAAATCAGCACAGTTGCCAATCTCAATGCCAGTGCCATCAGTACAAACATCAGTGCCAACACCAGCCCAAACATCAGCGCCAGTCCAGATGCCCACCCATAAAACAACACCAACAAAGTTCCCAGCCCCAGCCTCCATTCCGCAGCCTGCCCCAAACGCAGACACAGACTCAAGCCCAACCCATCAGTCAGACCCAGATTCAGACCCAGGATCCAGACCCAAGCCCTCACCAGGCCCCAAGGCCAGCCTGCTGAGCAGCCCCAGCCGAAGCCCACTCAGTGGGGCTTACACGCACCGAAGCCCCCGCCAGATACCAGCTCCAGCTTCAGCCCTACAGGCCCAGCCACAGCCTCAGACCCCAGTGACAGAGCAGCCCCAGACCCAGGCAGGGTCCCGTGGGGTGAAACCCCCAGGCCTGGCCCAGGCCCCCCCGCAGGCCTACACAGAGGCCTACACTAAGGCCCAGGCACTGGCCCGGAACCGCTTTGAGGAGGCCAAGCACTGCCTGCAGGGCCACATCCTGGAGGCCATCACTGGTGTTCACAACAAGCAGCTCACTGAGGAGCAGGCCTTGGCTAAGGAGGTACACACTGAACATAAATGTGTGGTGTGTGTGGTGTGTGTGTGTGGATTGCTTAAGAGCAAGCAGCTCACTGAGGAGCAGGCCTTGGCTAAGGAGGTACACACTGAACCTAAATGTGTGTGTGTGTGTGTGTGTGTGTGTGTGTGTGTGTGTGTGTGTGTGTGTGTGATTGCTCAAGAGCAAGCAGCTCACTGAGGAGCAGGCCTTAGCCAAGGGTACACACTGAATATGAATGTGTGTGTCTGTCAGGAGATGCTGCGATCACTAGACCCTGAGATGCTGGAGGAGTTCCTCAGAGCTGCAGAGGGTATGGAGGCCTTCTGTACCCGTCTCAGCTCAGAGACATGGAGTTCTTCACACAGTCAGTCAGGACACAGTGGGAGGTGTGTGATCCTTTCCCCCCATCTTAGCTCAGACTTATTAAGTTCTTAACACAGTCTGTCAAGACATAGGTGTGTGTGTGTGTTATGTGAGACCTTTAGCACCTTGTCCCAATACATGAAGTTCTTCCCACAATGCATCAGAATGTTTTTGGGAGGGGTGGGGGGTCCTTATGTTGTGTTTTTTATGAGTGTGTGATGTGACTAACAGGACATTGTATTGGTCTGAGTCCAGTCTGTTCAGAGTGAGTGCTGTATGTGGAGTTGCAATTGACTAGCACAAGCACCAAAGCAGCCGCATGGAACACACCGTGCAAGGTGTCCTCACACTGCTTTGATGTGTGTGTGTGTGTGTGTGTGTGTGTGTGTATGTATGTGTGAAATGTGTTGTGTATCTAACCCCCCCTCTAGGGGTGTGCGTGTTGCAGTGTCTGAGTATCTGAAACAGCTCAGATTTGAGATAAACGGCAGCAGTTTAACAGTGTGATGCAGGCGTGTGAGATCCACTTTAACTCTCGTGGCCCTAAGCATAGACCCGCCTCAGTGCCCCAGGGACAGGTAATATGCTCACTAACCACGCTCACTAAACCACACTCACTAACCACACTCACTAACCATACTCACTAAACCATACTCACTAACCACACTCACTAACCATACTCATTAACCATATCACTTACTACACTCACTAAACCACAATCACTAACCACGCTCACTAAACCACACTCACTAACCACACTCACTAACCATACTCACTAACCACACTCACTAACCATACTCACTAACCACACTCACTAACCATACTCCACTAACCACACTCACTAACCATACTCACTAACCACACTCACTAACCATACTCACTAACCACACTCACTAACCACACTCACTAACCATACTCACTAACCACACTCACTAACCACACTCACTAACCATACTCACTAACCACACTCACTAACCATACTCACTAACCACACTCACTAACCATACTCACTAACCACACTCACTAACCACACTCACTAACCATACTCACTAACCACACTCACTAACCACACTCACTAACCATACTCACTAACCACACTCACTAACCATACTCACTAAACCATACTCACTAACCACACTCACTAACCATACTCATTAACCATATCACTTACTACACTCACTAAACCACAATCACTAACCACGCTCACTAAACCACACTCACTAACCATACTCATTAACCATATTACTTACTACACTCACTAACCACACTCACTAACCACGCTCACTAAACCACACTCACTAACCATACTCACTAAACCATACTCACTAACCACACTCACTAACCACACTCACTAACCATACTCATTAACCATATCACTTACTACACTCACTAACCACACTCACTAACCACACTCACTAACCACACTCACTAACCATACTCATTAACCATATCACTTACTACACTCACTAACCACACTCACTAACCACGCTTACTAAACCACACTCACTAACCACACTCACTAATGATACTCATTAACCATACTCACTAACCACACTCACTAACCACACTCACTAATGATACTCATTAACCATACTCACTAACCACACTCACTAATGATACTCATTAACCATACTCACAACCACATTCACTAATGATACTCATTAACCATACTC
>PYXC01001267.1:52500-55000 GCA_015244755.2 Tenualosa ilisha | reverse complement strand
CACACACTCACCAACTCCAACATCCTCAAGGACATCAAGGTACACACACACACACACACACACACACACACACACACACACACACACACACACACACACACTCACCAACTCCAACATCCTCAAGGACATCAAGGTACACACACACACACACACACTCACCAACTCCAACATCCCCAAGGACATCAAGGTACACACACACACACACACACTCCGGCATTAGTGTATGGATATTAAGGCACACACACTCTAACTTCTCCAAGGTACACACACACACACACACACACACACTCCGGCATTAGTGTATGGATATTAAGGCACACACACTCTAACTTCTCCTAGTCCTCTTAGTATGTCTGTGCATGTGAACACTCAGTCACAGCACAAGGCCATAGTGCTCCCCTCACTGGAAGACAAGTGTGTGTGTGGAACTGTGTGTTATACGTAGTACTGGGTCTCTAACACCCATACCTCAACCCCCCCCACACACACACCTCCCACACACACACGGCAGGAGCTGGACGAGAGCATCCAGGTGGAGATGGACCGTCTGTCTCGCTTCGACTCCGACCCGAGCCATCTGGACCTGCGGGACCGAGCGCCGCTCACCCAGGTGGTTCTGACCCACCGGGCCTCTCTGGACCATCTGCGGCAGCAGGTCCGCAAGAGCGAGGCGGCCGCCCGCGCCCTGGACCGCTTCCTGATGTCGCTGCGCACCGTGGACCAGGACATCGGCGCCGTGCAGCAGGGCGCCCCCTCTGGAGATGCGGCGGTACTGCAGGAGGCCCGTGCCAAGCTGGCGCAGATCCGGCCCGGTGTGGAGAGCCTTGGGGAGAAGGCGCCGCAGCTGGACCGTCTGCTGGAGGGGGGCCGTCTGACAGTGACGCGGGGCGGGGCAGCGGACGCGAGCGCTGCGTCCTGTCTGGACATGGCCTCGGCCCTGCTGAAGGGGCTGCAGGAGGCAGACGAGCGTCTGGCCTCCAGACAGAAGGAGCTCCAGAAGGCCCAGCAGGGTCAGGGTCTTACCCGTCGCAGAAGCACCCTGCTGGGGCAGCTCAGGAGGATTCTGGCCTCTGCAGAGAAACAGGGGCTCCGTGAACCCACCATCCCCGCTGTTCAGCAGAGGTGAGTGTGTGTGTGTGTGTGTGTGTGTGTGTGTGTGTTTGAGAGACAGAGAGAGTGGGTTTAAGTCCATTATTCCTGTCATACAATTGTTGTTAGAAAGCGTGTGCGCCTAGTTTTGTCCACGTCAAAGATATTTAGTTGACTGTGACTGCTAATCATTTTCTATTTTGACTAAAAAATTGCACAAACTAATCAGTTAATTCATTTAATAGTCATTAATTAATGATCAATGTGTGTGTGTGTGTGTGTGTGTGTGTGTGTGTGTGTGTGTGTGTAGGATCCGTGGGCTGCAGGACCTAGAGACTCAGCTCTCCTCCCTCCAGCCAGAGCTCCAGAGTCTGAGAGACGCCACCACCCCAGAGGAGCACACTGAGCATGCTCACAACGAGGTGGAGACCCTGTGGGAGGAGACTCAGAGTGCTGTGACGGACAGGTGAGAGAGAGAGAGGAAGGGAGAGGGGAGAAATAGAGAAGGGGAAGGAGAATGAGAGGGGAGGAGAGAGGGGGAGTGAGAGTCCACGAGACGAGTACGAATGCTAAATGTTCAGGATACTTCAGATATACACTATAGAGGAGGGGCTGACACCTGATTGGTTACTGTTTATACTGTAGGGGACATCTAATTGGTTCATGCATACTGTAGTGGACAACTGATTGGTTCATGTACTGTATATGCTGATTGGTTCATGTATGTTCTAGGGGAGGGGCCAGTGGAAGGTGTGGATTGTTCCCCTCTGGTCATGTGACCTTTGGGGGTTTAAGAGCTGGCCCAGTTTTTAGTGCTCAATTAAGAGACAAGAAAATCCAGTCAGTCCTTCCTGCTTTGTGTGTGTGTGTGTGTGTGTGTGCTGACAGATATTTCCCACTTGTGTGTGTTTGTGCTGTCAGTAATGGATATTTCCCTGCTGTGTGTGTGTGTGTGTGTGTGGGTAGTGTATTAATGATAGCTATTTCTCTGCTGTTGTAGGCAGGAACAGTGCAGTGTTTTGATGGAACTCTTGAAGAAGTTCCAGAGCTGCCGGAGTTACCTTGGCAACGTCTTACAGAAGGCCGAACACACCATCAATGAACAGGCTTCTTACATGGGAAAGGACAACTTGCAGAGACTTATCAATACAGTGAGTTACACACACACACACACACACACACACACACACACACACCATATGAGCAGTGGCATTTGGTGGCAGTCTAGTATAGTCTGTCTGTCAGAGTTAGGTGTAAGTACGGTTCTAAGTCTAGTACAGTTTGCCTGTTAGGGTTAGGTGTAAGTATGGTTCTAAGTCTAGTATAGTTTATCTGTTAGGGTTAGGTGTAAGTATGGTTCTAAGTCTAGTATAGTTTGTCTGTTAGGGTTAGGTTTAAGTATGGTTCTAAG
>PYXC01001267.1:45000-47500 GCA_015244755.2 Tenualosa ilisha | reverse complement strand
TGTGTGTGTGTGTGTGTGTGTGAGATAACTAACCCACTAGGCCCACACACACTGCTTACAACCTGTGTGTGTGTGTGTGTGTGTGTGTGTGTGTGTGTGTGTGTGTGTGTGTGTGAGAGATGTTAATGTGTGTGTTGTATTGGTGTGTAGCCTGAAGGAGGAACATGACTACTTCAGGGACTGGCTTCATCAGAGAGAACACAGAGAACCGACAGGAGAGGAACTAAAACAACTGCATGAGGAGTTCCTTTCTCACAGGTACAGAACCAAGACTCCCTCTCATCAGGCAGAGAAACAAGAGTTACTTTCATAGAGGAGAAGGGTTCCTCACACACACACAGACAGAGAACCAGTTCTAATATGTGTGCTGTGTGTGTGTGTGTGTGTGTGTGTGTGTGTGTGCTGTCATGCTGACTGTCTTCAGGGCAAAGAGTGAATTAATGAAGAGAAAAAACAAGTCCTAGTTTAGAGTCAAGTTCCCTTAGACACATAGTGACCATGGCTCACACACACACACACACACACACACGCACGCTCGAGGAACACCCAGGATCTGACTTAGGTATGTAAATCTGTGTGTTTCCACAGTGGGCGGGTGGAGGCCTTCTGTTCTCTTCTGAACTCCATCCAGAGGCGTGGCCTGCATGGTGAGGGCCTGTTGACAGACAGCCAGGCCGTGCTGGAGCGTGTCCGCAGCCTGGGGACTCGTCTGGAGCAGCATGCCCAGGAACAGGCAGCCCTGCTGAGGGAGGCACAGGATATCTCTGCCCTCCTGGACACCACCACAGCCTGGGTCAGGGAACACAGGACAGGACTGAACACACTGGACAAGGAGACCTCTACGGAGGAGAGATACAGTAAAGCACAGGTACACACACACACACACACACACAGACAGACAGACACACACACACTGTGTTTATTTTTTTTGTACAAAATATATTTGAATTGTATTCTGATATAGCTCAGAAAAAGTGCACTTTAAATGAATCCACTAAGTATAAACACAGAAAACGCTTGCATAAGACAGCAGTGTTCCAAATGGTGGCATTTTTACCAGTCAAGTCCATTTCTTGAAAACTGTGCTTTGCATGGATGCATTTCAGGTATTGTTCAAATACACTATTCTAAATACACCTGTGCTTGTGTGTGTGTGTGTGTGTGTGTGTGTGTGTGTGTGTGTGTGTGTGTGTGTGTGATTTTAACTGTTCTGTCCCCTTCTCTGTCTCCAGGCACTGCTGTCTCTGCGCTCCGAGGGCGACTCTCGCCTGTCGTCTCTGCGTGTGCGCGTGGAGAATGTGTGTGCACGTGAGGGTGTGTGTGTGGGAGAGGAGAGGAGGCGCAAGCTCCTTCAGGCTCTGGGAGACGCAGAGGAGCAGTGGAGGGGAGCACTGCAGGCGGCCGCGGAGCTGAAGAACCAGGCAGAGCTCCAGGACTCCCTCTCCAGGGAGCTGCAGCAGCTCAGTACCCAGCAGGAGAGCACTCTGGCCTGGATCAGAGGCCTGCAGCAGGGCCTGAATGACCTGGAGAAAGACACTACAGCCGAGGACAGACTCAGCAAAGCACAGGTGGGGATATAGGATTGGGTAAAATTACTCAACAAGTTAAATCTTATTGATAAATCGATTAATTGATTGATTGATGATAGAATGAAGCAAAAACCACGGAAGGATAGATTACCTCCCTTGTGGAAAAGAAGTGCACTTTAATATGTTATTAGTACATCTCAAATACCACAAGAGTGTTTTTGCCTCAGATGCACTTTAAGTGCTTCTTATTTGTTTTGTATAAAATATATTTTATCTAGTACACTTCAATTACACTTTAAGCACGCTGTCCTGAAATAGTTCTCAGTGACTGCAGAAGAATTAACATGCTTGTGATGTGATTCAAAATGATGCATTTTACTCTCATGAGCTTCTATTTTAATGTGGCCTAGAAAAGTACACTTTAAATGAATACTTTAAAAAGTATAAGTTCATTAATGGGAAATACACTTAAGTTTATTTTGTCATAAAAGAGTGTTTCAAGTGTATTTTTACTTCATGTTTTTAAGCACATTCCAGCGTAGTTTTGAAAACTGTGCTTTGCATCAGCACCTTTCAAGGATTACTCAAGGAATACACTATTCTAAATACACCTGTGCTTGTGTGTGTGTGTGTGTGTGTGTGTGTGTGTGTGTGATTTGAACTGTGCTGTCCCCTTCTCTGTCTCCAGGCACTGCTGTCCCTGCGCTCCGAGGGCGACTCTCGCCTGTCGTCTCTGCGTGTGCGCGTGGAGAGTGTGTGTGCACGTGAGGGTGTGTGTGTGGGAGAGGAGAGGAGGCGCGAGCTCCTTCAGGCTCTGGGAGACGCAGAGGAGCAGTGGAGGGGAGCACTGCAGGCGGCCGAGAAGCTGAAGAACCAGGCAGAGCTCCAGGGCTCCCTCTCCAGGGAGCTGCAGCAGCTCAGTACCCAGCAGGAAAGCACTCTGGCCTGGATCAGAGGCCTGCAGCAGGGCC
>PYXC01001267.1:32500-37500 GCA_015244755.2 Tenualosa ilisha | reverse complement strand
CCATAACACACCTGCACGAGCTGTGTGACTCCTCCGAACAGGAGGTGAGTCCATAACACACCTGCACGAGCTGTGTGACTCCTCCGAACAGGAGGTGAGTCCATAACACACCTGCACGAGCTGTGTGACTCCTCCGAACAGGAGGTGAGTCCATAACACACCTGCACGAGCTGTGTGACTCTTCCAAACAGGAGGTGAGTCCATAACACACCTGTAGGAGCTGTGTGACTCTGTGACTATGTGTGACTGTGTGACCAAGCAGGAGGTATGTAGATAACACATGTGCATGAACTCTGGGACTCCTCCGAGCAGGAGGTGAGGAGTAGGGGAAAGGGGTAAAAGCTACATTCAGCTGAGGTCATAGTTATGTATCTGCTGACAGGATTACCTGCTGTCTATTTAATGCCTTCAGTGAGCCCACCTAGCTACCCTACCTACACCTAACGTCTGCCAACATGCTGTCCCCTCTCCCTTCACTGTGCTCCAGGTGCGTGAGCGTCTGTCAGTGTGTGAGGCCCGTCTGAGTGATCTGGACCGGCGGCTGTCACTGCGGACCTCTGGCCTGAGGGAGGAGCTGGAGGGCCTCACGACAGAGCTGCATCACCAGGACCAGGCCCTGGGTTACTACCATCAGCATAGAGGCATCAGCCAACTGCAGGATAGCTGGCACGGACTCAAGGTGTGTGTGTGTCTGTGAGTGCTGGATCACTGACATGGGCTCAAGTTGACTTTTTGTGGCCATTTGTGTGCGTGTGACTTTTTGTGTGCGTGTGTGTGTGTGTGTGTGTGTGTGGTGGTGGTGGGGGGGGTCATCATCTCCTCTCCTACTTTCTAGATGTTTTATGTACCAATGTATATGCTGTAGTTTTATATGTAAATGATTTATGCATGTAGATGTAGGTTTTGTGTAGACATTGTGAGATGTTTTAGTGGAAATAAAATAAAATAAAATTACTAAAATTGTTTTCTTCCTGAAGTCGTGCGAGAAGAGCCTGGAAGGGTTAGAGGGCAAAGTTCGTGACCTTGGTCTGGCCTGCGCACAGCCCCGTCTGATGAGGAACTTCCTGCTGACATCATCACCTCTATTGACACTGTGACACAGACGTACTGCAGGTACAGACTCACACTCTTATGCTCTCCTACACATCTTCACAACTGCACACCACTGTGATACCCCTCACCACTGTGAGACATAGCAAAGTCAAACCTATAAACTCCAACCTCACAGCTTTAGATCAGTTTCAAACTCGTCTGATGCCCTCAGGAGCACTGCAGTGCAGCAGTATGGAGAGTGTGGCATATGCGCTATACATATCTCATATGCGCTATACATATCTCATATATACATATATACATATCTCATATATACATATATACATGTCTCATATATACATATATACATATCTCATGAACATAAACATAGAGGTTGCTGTGATATATTCAGCATAGTTCCACCTTCTTCACCCTCACCCACAGCAGTCTCCTTCTGTTACCTTGTGCTTCTGTTCTCTAGTGTTCTCTAGTGTTATCTACTGTTATCTAGTGTTCTCTAGTGTTCTCTAGTGTTATCTACTGTTATCTAGTGTTCTCTAGTGTTCTCTAGTGCTATTCCTACTCAAGCCTCGAATGTTCATTATCCTCTTTGGTTAAAACATCTGCTGAACTTATAAAAGTACAGATCTGTAATGTGCCATTCTCTACTGTACTGTAATGTAATGTAACACTGCAATATAGTATAATATAATATAATATAATATAATATAATATAATATAATATAATATAATATAATATAATATAATATAATATAATGTTGTTTGTGTGTAGTTTGAGGTCAAGACTGTCAGACAGGCAGACTGCGTGCGCTGAAAACACAGTTCAGATTGTCAGAGAGGCTCTGAAGGCAGTCCAGCAGTGGAACCTACTAGCAGATGAACATAAGGAAGAGGACTCCACCTTCGCCATACAGGTGTGTTTGTGTGTGTGTGTGTGTGTGGACAGATACATGGCCAGTCAGCAATTTTGTTTACATTTAATTTATTTATTTTTTTCCTCTGTATTTGCTGAACTGGGTTCTATTTTCAGGAGTTGCTGGAGGAGGGTTCTGTTCTACGTCAGAACCTGCAGGTGGCGCTGTCCCATAAGGAGCTGCTGAGAGACTGCTTGGGTCCGGAGCTGGCTGGGAAGATGGAGAGAGACAGCACCATGACCGTGAAGGAGGCCGACTCAAACATGGCCTCTCTCACTCAGAGACTCAAGGTGAGATCTCAGGGGGAGGGAGGCTCTGACTATAGTGCTAAAACTATACCATAATTCATAGTTTCAAAAGTGGTGTCAGGATCTGTGTCTGCTGAAAGAAGAAACACAAAAGAATACTTATGAGGTGCTGGCTACTCTTGTACCTTTCCAGCCTTTGGCCTTCTTCAAACACCATGAATTGAAATCCAAAGTAGGCTGTAGGCCGAAGCATCATTTTTGCGAAAAATATCATAACACAGAGTCAGAGGGTGCAGCACCTATGTTGTTTTTAAAGGGTCTGTGTCCATGGCAACTGAATCATATTTCCCCTCATCAGGACATTGCGGAGCAGAAGAGGAAAGAGGCCATCAGGCTGTCCCATGAGATAGAACTAAAGGTAAACATGACGTTGTCATTGTTACGTAGAATCCATGTGGATTTAGTAGGCCTAATGATGTTGTGCAATTATGATGACGTTTTGGATAGTGTCAGTATTAGTTATGGATTTAGACCTTGCAATACAGCTTGTCTTGTTTTTCCTGTACACTGTGTCCAGTTTCCTCTTCCAATTGAGAGGAGGCCCAGCCCAGTTTTAGACACTCCCATTCTCAGCTCGGCTGAGAGTGAATCTCAAGACCATCAGGGGGCTCCATCCCCACCCACAGACACTTTTACCTACAGCCAGCCTCAAGAGACACGGGAGATTAAACTCCCTGTAGGTGAAGCACCTGGCCACCAGGGGGCTCCCTCTCCAATCACAGAGACAATCATACATTCTCAAGTAAAGTCTGAGCTGGTTGAGGAAGAACATCATGGTAGTCCCCAGCCCACAGACACACAACCCAGGGAGGCTCCCACTGAAGTTATCCCACGGAGACCAGTCAAGGCTGAGGCTCATACTGAAGGAAAAACTCCAAGCCCAGCTGCAGTTGAGACCTCCGACGCCTTGGGGGCACTGTTGCGGGAGATGCATGAGGAAATCCAGAGCACTGGGGCAGCTGCTGCTGCTGCTGCAGCTAAGCAAAGAAGATCCATCACCCTGGACAAGCCACACTCTCCAGATGCAGACAGGAGGATATTTGCCCCTTCAGATGAGCCAGAGGTGATTCGAGGAGATGGATGGAGGGTGATCCCCATCATCGTGGAGCCCACGGAAGAAGATGAGCAGGAGAAGATACCATCAAGAATGGCAGGAGACGTTAGCCCAGCAGAAGAGGACACCTCATGGCCACCTATGGCAAGGGAGGATAACACATGGTTTGCCATGACAGAGGACATTGGCAGTCGGTCACCCATCTCAGGGAGAATTGGCATGTGGCCGCCTATCCTTGGCATGGATAGAATTAGAACAGAGAGTACGATGTCTGATGAGGATGCCAGGTACCTCGTTGCAGAGTTAATGAGAGAGGAAGCTGAAAGGTCAGACACTGAGATGGAGACACTTGAGGAAGATACTCTGCAGGAGACACAGCAGACTGACACACATGCAGATTACACCCCTGACACACACAGCCAAGGCCACACAGTCAGAGAATCCCCACAGACAAAGAAGAGAGTTGCCTCCCTTATTTTGGATGAGGACACCATCCATATTCAGAGTCTTGGGGAGTCTACTGGTAGTGACATCACACGCCTGGTGTCTGCTGGAACTGTGGGTTATGAGACCAAAGCTGCTGAGCCAGTCGAGAAGGAGAAGCCCCAGGTCTTGGATGCCACTGAGGGCATGGAACACAATGTACCTCAGGAGGAACCATGCATGGAGGGGCTGGGTGGAGCGATTTCACCCACTGTGACTCGAGCAGAGCCGCCAGAGCGTACATCAGCTGATTTGGCACCTGTGCAGACACCGCCAGCCTCACCCACTGAAGCTGGTGCCGCAGGGGCACAAGCAGACGTGGTTGGAGCTTGGACCAGCGACAATGGCCCGAATGGACTCCGAAGAGAGATTGAGCACTGGACTGTGGATAACGGGCCACGAGAGATCCAGAGACGCTACATTATATTGGAACAGCCTGTAGAACAGCCTGCGGTTCTGAGGCCACCAGGACGAACGCCTGACACTCGGCAACCAGAAATTGTCATCGACCAACCAAGCACAGCAAATGCACAGCTCATGGAGCTGGGGCTGTCAGAGAGGGAGGCCAGAGGATGTGGTGAGGAAGTGATGAGGAAAGAGGTGTGTGAGCCTGAGAGGGATGTCAGGGAGAAACTTCAAGGGGAAAAGTCTAAGCCGGCGCCACCTTCTCGCAAGAAGAAAGATCTAGCAGAAGCTGAGAAGAGAAAACCTGAAGTCGGCAGCAAAATTAAACCAACCCAACCCTCACAAATATGTAAAGATAAAACAGAGGTGGACAGTCAAGTCAGTATGGAACCTCAGGTAAAGAAGGAGAGGGCCGAGACAGATCCAGCAGTGAGACGCAGAGAAAGACCAGGAGCTGATGGGCTCAATCAGGTTGACTTCCAAGCAGAGAAAGAGCTGCAGCCAGTCCACCCCACCCCACCCACAAGGAGACGCAATGAGAAGGCCAATCTTGATCGACTCAGTCAAGTCAGTGTGGACACTCAACTGGACAGGACAGAGGTGCTTCCCACTCCACCCTCCAGGAGGCGCAAGGGAAAGACTGAAGATGGGATCAGCCTCGGCGCTTCTGAGGTTCTACCAACACCACCGACAAGACGGCGTAGGTCCCAGGCAGAGGGTGACCAAATAAGTTTGGGTGGTCTGGAGGTTCTTCCAACCCCACCATCCAGAAGGCAAAAGGAA
>PYXC01001267.1:22500-27500 GCA_015244755.2 Tenualosa ilisha | reverse complement strand
GCTCCAAGCAGACGCAGCTAGAGGCGCTCGTGCACGAGGTGACGGAGCTCACGCCTCAGCTGGACGCGGCCGACGTTCCCATGGTGACGGCCTCGCTGCGCGTGCTGGAGGGGCTCTCCAAGAGCACGGCCGAGAGGCTGGCGGAGGCGGAGCGGGAGATGGAGGCGGCGCTGCAGAAGAGGGAGAGGCTGGCCGAGCAGGTCTCTGACCACAGACATCATTATTATTATATCGTTATTCTTCTTCTCCCAAAATCATTATTTGCTTTTCTTCTTAACTTATGTTGCACAAACTGAATGACAATTAATGCCAACAGTCCTGAGCAGTAAAAGAGTGTCATTAATGTTCATGATACGTGTCCGTCATGTGTCAGGTCAAGTGTTTGTGTGAGTGCTTAACTCAGCTCGTCCTGCTGCAGGTGGCGGAGGTGGACGCCTGGGTGGAGACTCAGCTGCAGCGTGAAGCCCAGCGCAGGACCGACGACCGCAGCCTGGGGGCGCTGGAGCTGGAGCGGCGGTCGCAGCAGCTGCAGCAGGTGCTGGAGGAGGCGGAGCGGCAGGCGGCCGTGTGCGAGGCGCTGCTGATGACCGGCCGGGACGTCGCCACGGAGCTCAGCGTCGCCGAGAACTCCCTCCTGAACGACAAGCTGCTGACGCTGCGCGAGAGCGTGCGGGGCGTGCTGGTGTACGAGCGCACCTGCAGCCAGGAGGTGGAGCAGCTGCTGAACGCGCAGCAGTCGGCGCAGCGCAGCCTGGTTGCCGTGGAGAAAAGCCTGCGGCAGATGCTGGTGGAGCTCAAGCAGCACCAGCAGTGTTTCCCCGTCACGCGCGAGGCGCTGAGCGCCGTGGAGCCTCTGCGTCACACCATCATGGAGCACAAGAGCCAGGTGGAGCGGCTCCAGCCCTGCCCCGAGGACAAGCGGCGCGAGCTGCTGGCCGTCATCGCCGAGCTCCACCACAAGATGGCGACGCTGGAGCAGCGCGCCACCGAGCACGAGCGCTACCTGGCGTACCGGCGGCGTGCGGAGCAGCTGAAGGAGGACGTGGAGGCGCGCGTGGCGCTGACACGGGACGAGGACCGCACTAAGGAGGAGCGCTATCGCCAGTGCCAGGCGCTGCTGGGCCAGATGCCGCTGGTCAAGCTGCTGTGCCAGGAGGCCGGCGAGGAGCTCCAGCAGGTGGCACCAGAGCTGTACCCCAGTCAGCTGACAGCCGAGCGCAAGCGCCTGGGCCAGGTGCTGGACTCCCTCAACACCTGGGAGCTGACTGCACACAACAACCTGCAGATCCTGGAGTGGGAGCAGCTGCGTGGCGTCCACTACGGGTCCGAGTGCCGCGTGGTGCTGCGGCTGCTGCGGGAGGCCAACCGGGCGCTGGAGCCGTCCCACACGCTGCCCCTGCGGCAGGAGGAGCTGGACAGGGAGATGCGGCGCTGCCTGGCCCTCAGGAAGAGCGTGGAGAGCCGCGTGCGGGTGCTGGACGTCCTGGAGCACAGGAAGGGACTCAGTGCAGAAGAAAAGGAACACAAGGCTAACGTTCTACTGGTCAAGAACCTGGTTCTCAACAAGTGTGACAAGCGCATGGTGAGTGTGTGTGTGTGTGTGTGTGTGTGTGTGTGTGTGTGTGTGTGTTGGGGGGGGTATGCAATTGGTACCATGTAATCATGTTAATTGGACCTACTGGAATTAGATTAATCATTACCACATTAATCATGAATTCACTAGCTAGTGTGAGTGTGTGTGTGTGTGTGTGTGTGTGTGTGTGTGTGTGTGTGTGTAACTGTCCCTGTCTCATGTAGGAGTGTGTGTCGAAGGCGAGGAAGTGTGTGTGTGTGTGTCACTGAACTTTCTCTGTCTTCTGTAGGAGTGTGTGTCGAAGGCGAGGAAGTGTGTGTGTGTGTGTGTAACTGACCCTTCCCTGTCTCCTGTAGGAGTGTGTGTCGAAGGCAAGGAAGGCCCTGCGGAGCTACATGTCAGTGATGAACGGGGCAGTCCTTTTCCTGCAGAAGGCGGAGTCATCTCTGCTGCCGTCTCTGACATCAGCGCGCACATGCTCCCAGCGCCTCCGAGACGTGCAGCAGGCGAGAGACATGCTGGAGAGAGACTTCCAGACGCACCTGTCCCGCCTCCAGACCCTGGTGCCTCAGGCCTCCTGCTTCTGCCCAGACCAGGTGCAGCATCTCCAGGCCACCGTACTCAGCCAGCTCCTGGTGCGACTCGCTGAGCTCCAGGCCCAGGCTCAACTCAGGACCGAGAGACTCGAGGGGTGAGAGACAGGGAGTGTTTCTGTGTGTGTGTGTGTGTGTGTGTGTGTGTGTGTGTGTGTGGGTGGGTGGGTTCTAACTCACCTTAACAGATGTGCTAGTGAGGGAGACTAGCACCTTGAGGTTCCAGCTCACCTTAACACATGCTAATGAGGGAGACTAGCACCCTGGGGTTCCAGCTCCCTTGCTGACATGCTCCTCCCCCAGTCCATGGTGCTGTGGGGTGCAGGTTGGGCTCTGGGTGTGTGCAGGGCAGCACCGTGTCGAGGTCAGACTGAATGGGAAGTCTTACTGTACAGTAGGAGTCTGTGAGCCAACTGCAGCACAGGAGAGTGAATTAAAGAGCTGCTGCAGCCTTCCTAGCTGTTATTCCGCCATGTTGACTGAGGTCATGTGACCCTCCGCCATGTTGACTAAGGTCATGTGACCCTCTCTTCCCTCAGGTGTGTTGAGCGTCAGAAGACAGTGAGGAAGAACTATGAGGAGATCTGCCAACAGCTTAGAGACGCAGAGACCAGCCTATCAGAGTGCACCAGCCACAGAGTCAACACCCAGCATGACTGTGACACACACACAGATAAACTCAAGGTACACACACACACACACACACACACACACACACACATACACACACAGATACAGAGACCAGCCTATCAGAGCATACCAGCCCCAAAATCACCACCCAGCAGGACTGCACAAAGAGATAAACTTCGGGCACACACACACACACACACACACACACACATACACGCACACACACACATACACGCACACACACACACTGTCTTTTGCTGTAAATATATGTATATATATACCTTGAATTTGCCTGCGTGTACATTTGTGTTTGTGTGTGTGTGTGTGTGTTGTAGGCCCTGATGGAGGAGGTGGAGACGCTACCTGTCTCGCTGGAGAAGCTGCGGGAGTGGTGTTCAGTGCTTGGTTGCCGTAGTAACCGTGAGGAGGCGGTGAGCGCCCTCTGGGGGCAGGTAGCCAGACTGCAGCGGTGCACCAGAGACCTGCGGGCAGGAGCAGAGAGCAGGGCCAAGGAGTGGATAGACATCACCAAGAGTGTGAGTGAGCACACACACACACACACACACACACACACACACACACACACACACACACACACACACACACACACACATGCACACACACACACACACACACACACACACACATACAAACACACACTCACACACACACACACAGACACACACACACACACACACACACGAGCACACCAGACCTTGCTTGGACATCAGAGCCACAGGGTGGATTGTCTCTTACTCCCATGCACTGTTTCTGTGTGTGTGTGTGTGTGTGTGTGTGTGTGTGTGTGTGTGTGTATCTGTAGGTGGAAAAGGCATCCATTGTGCTGGAGCAGGTGGAGGCGGAGCTTCCAGAGTCAGGGGTGGAGAAGGCTGAAGGGGAGGAGCTTCAGGAGCAGCTGCCGTACTGGGCTCAGTATCAGGACCGCCTTGACAGCGAGAGCCACGCCCTCTCAGCACTGGAGCTCCGCCTTGCACGCCTCCTTGGAGTCCCACCCAGTTTGGAACAGGCCCCGCCCATCCCGCTCTGTCAGGAGCTGCGGCCATGCAGGAGCGCTACAGGAGGTGTGTGTGTGTGTACGTGTATGTCTGCGTGTGTGTGTGTGTTAATGTCTGTGTGTGCATATGGGTGTGTGTGAGGTTGAGTGTGCATGTTTTTCTCTGTGTGTGTGTGTGTGTGTGTGTTAATGTCTGTGTGTGCATATGGGTGTGTGTGAGGTTGAGTGTGCATGGTTTTTTCTCTGGTGTGTGGTGTGTGTGGTGTGTGTGGTGTGTGTGTTGTACCACAAAGCAGAGATGCTCTGTTGTAAGTAAACTCACCCCTGAGTTTGTACAGACATGACCAAGGGGACCTCATTTCCCAGAATCCTCTCCTTCTCCCTCCTGATTGGCCCGGTTGTCAAAAGTGGGTCGGCACAGGCGCCTCACATTCCATTCTGCTGCAACAAACAAGCAAACTAACATGTTCAGCAGCCTCTCTTCTTGGAGACACACACACACACACACACACACAACACACACACACACACACACACGAAAAGCCTCACAGAGTGGCATTCACATGTGGAATTCTGAGAGGGGCAACTTGTTTTTTGCTGAAGAGAATATCAGCTGTCAATCAAACTTTCAGTGCTGGGATGAGGAATATCTGAGGGATGAGCAGGTTGGTGGTGTGTGAGTGTGTGTGTGTGTGTGTGTGTGTGTGTTTGTGTGAGTGTGTGTGAGTGTGTGGTGTGTGTGAGTGTGTGTGTGTGTGAGTGTGTGGTGTGTGTGAGTGTGTGGTGTGTGTGAGTGTGTGTGTGTGTGTGTGAGTGTGTGTGAGTGTGTGTGTGTGTGTGTGTGTGTGATGTGTGTGTGATGTGTGTGTGTGTGTGGTGTGTGTGTGTGTGTGTGTGTGTGTGTGTGTGTGTGTGTGTGTGTGTGTGAGTGTGTGAGTGTTTCTGGAGAGAGTGAGCGTGTGTCTGGAGTGTGTCTGTATGTGGAGTGTGTAAGTGTATAAGTATGTAGAGTTTGTCTGTCTCTGGACTGTGTGTGTGCGCATTAGTTTGTCTTTGGTGTGTGTGTGTATGTGTGTATGTGCATGAGTTTGTGTCTTTGGAGTGTGTCTGCATGCGTGTGTGTTTGGAGTGTGTGGTGTGTGTGTGTGTGTGTATGTGCATGAATTTGTCTTTTTTGTGAATTTTTGTG
>PYXC01001267.1:0-7500 GCA_015244755.2 Tenualosa ilisha | reverse complement strand
ACTGGGAGATCACAGTACAGCGATGTGCCCAGTTGTGGCTGGCAGACACACAGTATATATACAGCGTAAACACACACACACACACACACACACACACACACACACACACACACACACACACATAGAACAGCGCTGTGGCATATCTCAACCCATGCCATAATCTCAGCGTTATGCTCTAATCTCAGCGCAGGCGCTTATGCAAGATGAAATTTAATCCAGCACTCGGAGAGAGAGAGAGAAAGAGGGGGAGGAGCATTTGATGTTGACAGGCAAGCTGCTGTGTCTTCACCAGCTCACACACACACACACACACACACACTCACACTAATCTACTACAGCTACGTACGGACTCACACACACACACACACACTCAAATGCACAAGCGCAGAGGTGCTAGGAACACACTTCAACATTAACTCTCACAGTGAGGTACAGACCGTGGGCAAGTTCTCCAGCAAACAGGTGTGTTGTTTGTCTCCTGGTTGAGACCCTAGTAGAATGTTCTAGAAGAGGCTGTGGTGTCGTCTCTCTCCCGGACTCAGCATGTACGTGTGTGTTGTTGCCACGGTCAAGCAGGACAAATGGGAAACCTCACCGTCAGAGCAGGAGGAGGAGGAGGAGGAGGAGAGAGAGGGGGATGAGGAGGATGGAGAGAAAGATGGTGAGAATGGACTGAGAGAGGAGGAGGACGAGGACAAACTCTCTCCTTTCTTCTCCTGTGACTCAGACAGCAGCAATGAGGAAGAGGTAAAGAGAAGAACACCAGTCCACATATACACCTCCTCTCTCTCTCCCTCTCTCTCTCTCTATACACCTCCCCTCTCCCTCTCTCTCTCTATCCTAATATACACCTCCCCTCTCCCTCTCTCTCTCTATCCTAATATACACCTCCCTTCTCCCTCTCTCCCTCTCTTAATATACACCTCCCCTCTCCCTCTCTCTCTCTCTCTCTCCTAATATACACCTCCTCTCTCTGTCTCCCAATATACACCTTCCCTCTCTCTCTCTCTCCCTCTCTCAATATACACCTCCCCTTTCCCTCTCTCCCTCTCCTAATATACACCTCCTCTGTCTCTCTCTCTCTCAGTCAGTATGCACGTCCTCTCTCTCTCTCACTCCTAATATACACCCCCCATCTCTCTCTCTCTGTCTCAGTATACACCTCCCCTCTCTCTCTTTCCCTCTCTCCCTCTCCTAATATACACCTCCCCTTTCCCTCTCTCCCTCTCCTATTATACACCTCCCCCCCTCTCTCAGTATACACCTCCTCTCTCTCCCTCCCTCCTAATATACACCCCCCCTCCTAATATACACCTCCTCTCTCTCTCCTAATATACACCCCCCCTCTCCAAATATTTACCCCCCTCTCTCTCCTAATATACACCTCCTCTCTCTCTCCCTCTCCTAATATACACCTCCCCTCTCCCTCTCTCTCTCAGTATATTACTCCTCTCTCTCTCAATATACACCTGCCCTCTCTCACTCTTCTCCTCTCTTTCACTCCACTGTCTCTTCCACTCCTCTCCTCTTCTCTCTTCTCCTTTCCTCTCTTCTCGTCTCTTCTCCTCTCCTCTCCTCCTCTCTTCTCTTCTCTCTTCTCCTCTCCTCTCATCTCCTCTCCTCTCTTTTCTTCTCTTGTCCTATTTAGTCATTCGTTTCTAGAGTAGTTTCTGGTATTTCCACTCCATCCTAGCCTCCTTCACTGTGGTCTCCATCACCTCCTGCACCTCCTGCCACCTCCTCTCCATCACTCCTGCACCTCCTCATCTGACAGTGGGTCTCACTACCAGCAGGTCCTGTCTGCTGATTCTCATCTCTCAATCTCTCATTCGTTTCTAATGATCTTTCTCTTCTGCCACCAATAAAGTCTGTCTCTGCCATCATGTTTCATATGTGTGTGTGTGTGTGTGTGTGTGTGTGTGTGTTTAACGGGGGAAGAGCTGGAGACATGCACATGCACACATGCTGAAATGGAAAGTCTAGGAGTCTCTTACTTAACCCATGACCTGCCTTCCCTTCTAGGTTGCGTTTCTAGGTTGTGTTCTTATTTTCTCTGTTGTTTTAGTTGTTTAGTTTGATCAGCTTTTGTAGTTGCCATTGACATGTAAAAGCTCTGCAGGTAACACACCTTTTTCTGTCATCTGTTCTTATGGCCAGGAGGGAACATCTGCCCTTAGAACCGATGAGGGAGACATGGAAAAGAGCTCTGCAGCAGGCTCAGAACCAAGGGTAATCTGTGATTCTGACAGTCCTTGTGTGTGTGTTATAGCCACTCACACAGCGTGTGTTACTACTGAATATGTCTGCAGGCACTTACTGTAACATGTACACAAAGGTGTGTAACCTAATGGTCTTTAAGAAACCCGAATGTGTGTTTAATTTGTGTGTGTGTGTGTTTGTGCGTGTGTGTGTGAGGGCAGATGCATGAACTCTAACCCAGTGACCTTTGCTTCCTCTTCCTGTAGGCTGTAGTGGGCGTGTCTCAGACAGCGGCAGGGGCGGGGCCATCGGAACCCCTCTCCAAGCCTGTGGCAACCGTGCGAACGCAGTCGCTCCCCCGAGAGCTGGTAACCACGCCCTCCGTTAAAGAGCTCTCCCCGCCCCCCTCTAGAGGAACCAAGTGTGTCATCTCCTAGAACATCTAGAACACTTTAGAACCCTCATTCTTCTAGAACGCTCAGTCTTAGAACTCATCCCCAGAACCCCACCCATCCACCTCTCACTAGCTCCTCCCTCTTCAGTGCTTTTACATGGCGGGTTCCGGAGCAAGCAGGTTCCGTTGTGAGGAGAGTGGAACGTTCTCCCAACAGAACCCTCTGATTCTGATTCTGACTCTGATGATAGTGACTGACCTTTGACTTTGGTGGCTTGTGGATGTGACCTCTGACCTCACTGATGTTTTACGCAACACTGGACCGCTGGAGCGCGCTCAGTCTCTGCTTGTCTGCTCAGTCTGTGAGCTCTCAGAGATGCAGAGCTGGGCGTGGTCCACTCACACACACTGAGTTTGGCTGTTGGCTGTTTGAGACAGGACAGACACAGGCCACCCTGCTGCTCTTAGTCTGTTCACCTGAAGAGGGCACTGTGTCACGCTCACCTGTGCTGCCTGTGTTACCTGTGCCTGCCTACTGGCCAGGTTGCATGCTTCTCAGTACTTATGAATACTAAAATGCTGTGACAGTGCCTTGGTGTCCTTAAACTGTGTTTCACAGCCTGCCTCTTTTATAAGATTGACCAGGAGCAAGTTTCTGATTTAAACCGATGCCCAGTGCTGATTGTGATGTGTGATGTCATATATAGGATGATTCTGTATCAATAACAAGAGCCTTCACCAAACTTTAAAGCTACAGATTCTCGTGCTCAGGACGTCCCTGTTAGGTCAACACAACTGGAGTGGGACTGAATGACTCTATGCCCCCTAAACCCTAGAACCTAAACCTCAAGGACTCCTAATTGGCTGATCCACGCCAGTTAAGTGTTTGAGGGATCATGGCTCAGGGTTAGGGGGGGCATTGAGATTCAGCCCTAGTGTCCCCCTGCTGTATTTCTCTGACTGTACTGATGGTATGCTCCCTCTAGTGGTTGAAGGCAGGAGTGGTCCTGTAATGTGCTTTATTTGTGTGTGTGCCAAACATGTTCACCCGCCTCTCCCTCCAGGCCATGTAAACACACTGATGTGCCTCACCTGTAGTCTGTAGTCTAGCCACCCCAACATGCTTGTGTGTGTGTTTATGAGTGTGAGTGTAAGTGTGAGCGTGTGTGTGTGTGCGTGTGTGTGTGTGTGCCATCACCATCGCCTGCCTCTGTGCTGTTGTTTGTTTGAAAGGTGAAATAAAGGGAGAATTGATGAAGACGCTGGTCTCTCTCTCTGTCTTTGTGTCAGGAGCGCCCAGCCAGCGGGCAGAGAGGCCTGCCGTCGGGGCTGAAGACACACACACACACTCTCACACAGCCCACACACACTCTCACACAGCCCAGCAGCAATCTAGCAAAGGACAGTCAGATCACAGGGGTTACTGTGGAGATGACCTCTTTGACCCCAGGGTCAGGGGGTCAGGAGGGGTCATCTGACAGCAGGTCCTCTCTGGTCCCCTCTGTGAGCTCCAGGGGCTCAGAGCAAGAGGCTGTTCCCAGAAATGAGGCACCTTCAGCCTGTGTCCGGCCGACGGAGCCCCCCTCCTCAGAGCCATGGCTGCCTGGAGGTCCCTCAGACACACACACACACACAGAGGTCTCACATGAGCAGGAGATCCCTGGCTCACACACACACACCCAGAGTGCTGACACACACCAAGCCCCCCAGGAGTGTGTTAAGGAACCCCCCACAGGCAGAGCTGGGGTAAGCACACACACACACACACACACACACACACTCCCATCGCCACACTACACCTCCTCACACACATGAACACCCCTCACTACCCCTGCTACACACACACACCTCACAATCCCTACCTCACACACACCCCTCACAATCCCTACCACCCACACACACACACACACACCCCTCACAATCCCTGCCTCACACACATGAACACACCCCTCACTACCTCTGCCTTGCACACACACCCCTTCACAGCCTTGTTCCCTTGCAGTGACTCTAGCTGCTCTAATACCCTTATCTGCCCCATCACTAAATGCCCCGAGTGACACCAACTGCCCTAATACCCCATAACCATATTGCCCCTCCGTGCGACTGGCCTGGACTCATGTGTTCACTAGATACTAGATACCCCACAATCTGTCCTCACTCATCCCTCATCCCTAACTCACAATAGATAGTATGTACTCTGTCCTCCCCAGCTCTCTGTGGAAGTGTGTGCTATAAGTGTGTACTACCTAATGCCTGGTTTACACATGTTCCCAAAATGTGTCAAAAAGCTGCATTATGACATCTAGTGGCCAATGGGAATGAAGTGTCAGGTTTGCCCTTAATCCATTAAACTATTTCAGCGTATTTAATATTCAATAAATAATAATCTAGACTCTTTGGATCCTGTGACGGAGATTTGGTCTCTGCATTTAACCCAATAGTGGATTAGTGAAACACACACAGCACAGTGAAGTACACACTAACCTGGAGCAGTTGCCCGCTGTAGCGCTGCCCGGGGAGCAGTTAGGTGGCTTGATCAAGGGCACTTCAGCCATGGTCCACTGATCAGGGATCAGATCAGATCAGCAAGGCTTCAGTCACAAGCCCAAAGCCTTAACCAGCAGGTCATGGCGGGTTTGGTTTGGGCAAACAGCAGAGGGAGCTTGTGGAGGCTCCCACTGGAATGAGAGGGTGACTAGAGAGACACACAGTCAGAGCCCAGTGGAAATAAGGTGTTCTGGTTTGTTCTGGTTTGTTGATATTTAAAATGTTTATTTAAAAAACAGTGCGGAGAAACAACAATAGCCTAATAATAACAGTTTCTTTTTAATGAGTTATTTATAAAACTAGACAACAGCCTTGTTTTTTCTGTTTTATCTCCTTCCCAACCTTGCAGAAATCAGCAAATAATGACGTATATCAGCTCATAAATATGCCAAATACTTATCATATAAATCATATAAGTCATATAAATCATATAAATCATATAAGTCATATAAATCATATAAATCATATAAATCATGTCATTTGGGGATTCTGGACACTCATTTTCACTGTGAAGCTCTTTACAGCTTCAGTGTCACATGATTGAAAACCTGAACATTGAAATGGCAGAAAATTGTATATATCTGTTCACTAAGTACCAAATTTGGTAGCGATTGGATGAAAGTATCCCTGTGTGTTTTCTTGAGGTAGACAGGGTAGAACTATTCAGTCATGTCATCAGTACGTATGCACTGATTTCTCCATAGACGGTCTGGAAAGAGTTAAGGTTGCTGTCTGTTAGTCAGGCTACAGGTTGTTGATGTTTGAGGGCAACAGCCAATCAAAATACTCCTCTCTTCTGGGCTCCTATAGCATCTTGCTGATTGGTTGAAATAGTTAATGCTCCCGCCCATCTTGTGTCCCATTGGCTGAGCCGGGAATGTGACTATTTAAATATACAGTTTGTTCATGAGTGAACAGTCTGCACCTTTAAGACTGCACTAAAGTAAACACTGATGACATTCACTCACATGCAAAAGTGGTTTCTGTGTGTGTGTGTGTCTGTGTGTGTGTGTGTGTGTGTGTGTGTGTACCAGAATGGGGAAAGAAATGCGACATCTATCACAAACATTCAGCTGTGCTACTGTCACTGCTCTGTGTTCAGTGTGTGTGTGTGTGTGTGTGTGTGTGTGTGTGTATGTGTTTGTGTGTTTTTTCTCCGTGGTCAAGAAGTGTGTGAAATAGCCGGTTCTTTCAGGAAGTGACCAAGCCACAGGTAGGCGGGGCCAACCTTGGGCAGGGAGAGCCTGAGAGATAAAGAGAGACAGACAGAGAAAGAGAGAGAGAGAGAGTGGAAAGTCAGGAGTGAGTGTGTGTGTTTGTGTGTGTGTGTGTGTTTTATGGGTAAAGAAAAAAGGAAGGAAAAAAAGAAGAAGTTGTGCTCCTCCTGTGTAAGTGTGACAGTGTGTGTGTGTATCTGTAAAAGAGAGAGAACAGAAAGCGTGTTTGTGTGGTGTGTGTGTGGTGTGTGTGTTGGTGTGTGTGTGTGTGTGTGTGTGCACGCTCCTAAAAGTAGTTTTTCTTGTCGGAGCCTGTGCAGGTCAGGCGTATGGACACACCCTCTCTGACTGAATGGTGGTGTGTGAGTCCCAGACACTTAAACACACATCACACGCCTTTTCTATGTGTGTCTGTGTGTGTTAGTGTGTGCGTGTGTGTGTGTATGTGAGCCGGTGTGTGGACTCAAATGTGTATGTGTGTGTGTGTGGGAGAGGGTGGTATTTGTGTGGAGAGTTTGCCAGGCTGTTGGCGTGACAGCTTCTCTGTGTGTGTGTGTGAGTGTGTGCGTGTGTGTGTGTGTGTGTCTGTGTATGTCTGTGTGTGTCTGCGTGTGTGTGTGTGTGTGTGTGTGTGCCACAGGCTGTCCCCATGCTGCACGCGTGCCGTGAGCAGGCCGACCAGCTGGAGGAGTGTCTGCAGAGGGTCCAGGGCAGCCTACAGGACAGCAGCATGCAGAACAGCCTGGAAACACAACTACTCTCATGCCAGGTCAGACACACACACACACACACACACACACCACCACCAGCGGCAGAGGGCAGAGGTCAAAGTTGTGTGTCAGCATGTGTGTGTGTGTGTGAGTGAGTGTGTGGCATGTACATGCAAGGCTGAATGAATGCAAGGCCTCATTCACACAGGAATTGTGTGTTTGCAGTCCGTAATCACCGCTGTCTGTTCGGTGCCTGTGTGTTTGTGGATTCACACCAGACACTAACCAGCGCCCAAAAGCTCTCATTTAAAGTCTATGGAGGCCATATTATAAATACAACTGGTTTCTGTTTCAAGAGGACAGAACGGGAGCTGTGTGGGACGTGTGTGCGGTGTGTGTGGTGTGTGTGGTGTGCAGGGTCTAATCTGTTAAT
>PYXC01001266.1:375000-380000 GCA_015244755.2 Tenualosa ilisha | reverse complement strand
GGGATGATGACGCTGCTCTGTGTGTGTGTGAGTGTGTGTGTGTGTGTGTTTCAAGTTTGCAACTCAGGCATGTGTTTGTATGTTTTGGCATATGCTCCTCTTTGTATGACAATGCAATGTCTGTGTGTGTGTGTGTGTGTCTGTGTGTGTGGGAATGAGCGGCTAATGTTTTGCCAGGCACACCCTCTAAATTACAATGACTTCAACGTCAGTGCTGTCATACACAATTGAATGCACACCCCTCTCAGGTTCTCAGACACACTCTCGCAAATATACACACACACACTCACAAACAAACACACATACACACGCACTCACAAACACACACACACACAAATACACTCACACACACACACACACACTCACACACATAGACTCAAAAATACACACACATGCAGACATAGACTCCATGTCTTTCTCTCATGTAGTTACACATTCACACAAATGGAAAGTCACAGACTTATCCCAGACTCCCAGAGAATGAGCTCAAGTAGGGCTGGGCCAGGGGCCAGGGGCCAGGGGCCAGGGGCAGTGTCTGAGCTCAAGTGTGTGAGGAGTGAAGAAGTGACACAGAATGAGGGATGAACAGCAGAAGAAGAGATGAGTAGAGATGGAGGAATGAACTGCAGAGGAAGAGATGAGTAGAGATGGAGGGATGAACTGCAGAAGAAGAGATGAGTAGAGATGGAGGGATGAACTGCAGAAGAAGAGATGGGGCGGTGGTATCATAGTGGTTAAGGAACCTGGCTAGCGTGCAAGTAGCCTAAAAAGTTGTGGGTTCGAATCCCAGCTGCCACCGTTGTGCCCTTGAGCACTTAACCCTCAGCTGCTCTAGGGGAGACTGGCCCCTGAACAATTGGTAGTTGACAAAATGTAAGTCGCTTTGGATAAAAGCGTCTGCTAAATAAATAAATCAAATGAATAGAGCATGAATCCACCAATCACATTCTAGGAAATGACTTGACTCTGCCAATCACATTCACAGAAATCCTGTGGCTCCACAAAGGTATTCAACATGAAAGCTTTCAGATGTTGATAAGGTGTTTTCTGAGGTGCCGCTCAACCTTTGATACTCACACACACACTCAGGCGACGCTCTGCCCTACTCACACACACACTCGGGCGACGCTCTGCCCTACTCACAGCAAACACACTCAGGCGACGCTCTGCCTACTCACACACACACTCAGGCGACGCTCTGCCCTACTCACACACACACTCGGGCGACGCTCTGCCCTACTCACAGCAAACACACTCGGCGACGCTCTGCCCTACTCACACACACACTCAGGCGACGCTCTGCCCTACTCACACACACACTCAGGCGACGCTCTGCCCTACTCACACACACTGGGGCGACGCTCTGCCCTACTCACACACACACTCGGGCGACGCTCTGCCCTACTCACACACACACTCGGCGACGCTCTGCCCTACTCACACACACACTCAGGCGACGCTCTGCCCTACTCACAGCAAACACACTCGGGCGACGCTCTGCCCTACTCACACACACACTCGGGCGACGCTCTGCCCTACTCACACACACACTCGGGCGACGCTCTGCCCTACTCACACACACACTCAGGCGACGCTCTGCCCTACTCACACACACACTCGGGCGACGCTCTGCCCTCTCACACACACACTCAGGCGACGCTCTGCCCTACTCACACACACACTCGGCGACGCTCTGCCCTACTCACACACACACTCAGGCGACGCTCTGCCCTACTCACACACACACTCAGGCGACGCTCTGCCCTACTCACACACACACTCAGGCGACGCTCTGCCCTACTCACACACACACTCAGGCGACGCTCTGCCCTACTCACACACACACTCGGGCGACGCTCTGCCCTACTCACACACACACTCAGGCGACGCTCTGCCCTACTCACACACACACTCAGGCGACGCTCTGCCCTACTCACACACACACTCAGGCGACGCTCTGCCCTACTCACACACACACTCAGGCGACGCTCTGCCCTACTCACACACACACTCGGCGACGCTCTGCCCTACTCACACACACACTCAGGCGACGCTCTGCCCTACTCACACACACACTCGGGCGACGCTCTGCCCTACTCACACACACACTCAGGCGACGCTCTGCCCTACTCACAGCAAACACACTCAGGCGACGCTCTGCCCTACTCACACACACACTCAGGCGACGCTCTGCCCTACTCACAGCAAACACACTCAGGCGACGCTCTGCCCTACTCACAGCAAACACACTCGGGCGACGCTCTGCCCTACTCACACACCACTCGGCGACGCTCTGCCCTACTCACACACACACTCGGGCGACGCTCTGCCCTACTCACACACACACTCAGGCCGACGCTCTGCCTACTCACACACACACTCGGCGACGCTCTGCCCTACTCACACACACACTCGGCACGCTCTGCCCTACTCACACACCACACTCGGGCGACGCTCTGCCTACTCACACACACACTCGGGCGACGCTCTGCCCTACTCACACACACACTGGGGCGGACGCTCTGCCTACTCACACACACACTCGGGCGACGCTCTGCCCTACTCACACACACACTCCGGGCGACGCTCTGCCCTACTCACACACACACTCAGGCGACGCTCTGCCTACTCACAGCAAACACACTCAGGCGACGCTCTGCCTACTCACACACACACTCAGGCGACGCTCTGCCCTACTCACACACACACTCGGCGACGCTCTGCCCTACTCACACACACACTCGGGCGACGCTCTGCCCTACTCACAGCAAACACACTCGGGCGACGCTCTGCCCTACACACAGAAGAAACCACAGTTCCTCACAGCAGAGATACAGCACAGCTTATTTTCTGGGTTATTTCTGGTAGCCTGTCACTGGTAACACACTCATGTCTGTGTGTGTGTATCAAATTTGTGTGTGTGTCTGTGTATCTAAAGTCTGTCTGTATATCCAGTCAGTGTGTGTGTGGTGAACACAAATAGGTGAAATACACCTATAAACACACAGGCTGTCTCTCAGAAAGGCTCTAATTATTAACATCTAGTGTAGCAGCAGTAGTTCACATGTAGGTCAATTACACCAGCAATACACACATTACACCAGCAATACACACATTACACACACACATTACACCAGCAATACACACATTACACCAGCAATACACACATTACACACACACATTACACCAGCAATACACACATTACACACACACATTACACCAGCAATACACACATTACACCAGCAATACACACATTACACCAAACAATACACACATTACACACACACATTACACACACACATTACACCACCAATACACACATTACACCAGCAATACACACATTACACCAGCAATACACACATTACACACACACATTACACCAGCAATACACACATTACACCAGCAATACACACATTACACCAGCAATACACACATTACACACACACATTACACCAGCAATACACACATTACACCAGCAATACACACATTACACACACACATTACACCAGCAATACACACATTACACCAGCAATACACACATTACACCAGCAATACACACATTACACCAGCAATACACACATTACACCAGCAATACACACATTACACACACACATTACACCAGCAATACACACATTACACCAGCAATACACACATTACACACACACATTACATTACAATACACACATTACACCAGCGATCTCTGAGCACAGCAGGGCACACACCACCTTTGAACAGGGTGTTAGAAATGTTATTAAACACACACACACACACACACGTCAGAGTTCTACAGGAAAGTCAGCCAAAGAAAACAAAAGTGCAGATTTTAGATGGTGTTTTGCAAGCTTCATGTGTGTATTTTTTCAGTGAGTGTAAGCGACATCCCAGTCATCACAGCTGCTGTCAGCTGTGAGAGGCATAGTGGGACGTCTGAGAGTCTTTCTTATTCGATTTATTTCTCACAAGCCCACCTGTTTTAATGCCAAGATTTGCGTTTTGTACGACTTCCTTCAACGCCAAAGCCAGCTAATCCCTTATGAACACAACACTGCCCCTGCTGACGGATGTCTGTAGCACAGTGACTGAATGCTGAGTAGACATTCACCATAAACCATCCTATTGGTTGTCGTTCCTTGTCTTGTGTGTGGTTGATTACATAAGTATTTGCCTTACAAGCCATGGGATGTGTTTGTGTTTAACACTGTTCATTTTGACAGGCTGATGTTAAATGATGTTGCTAAGGTGATTAACTAGTCAGCGTGATGATGCAGTCTAACTAGTCAGTGTGGTGATACAGTCTAACTAGTCAGTGTGGTTATAGAGTCTAACTAGTCAGTGTGGTGATACAGTCTAACTAGTCAGTGTAGCTGTAGTGGTAAAAACAGGTTAAGTTTTCTATTTTACTTTGTTTCCATATATTCTTTAAACTTTTCCAACTTCCTTGGTTGTAGAAGGTGCCGGAGTCCGAGGCGTGAAAGGATGAGGATGCGTTATTGTCTTTCCTTTTGATGAGTGGATTTATTGCCAAAGAAAAGGATGAACAAAAGCAGCACAAGTTTATAAATCAAATCAACAGTCTAATAGTCTTTGGCCTGGCGTGGCAGGCCGACACACAGGCACGGTGGCGCACGGAAGGACGTGGGCTTAGCTGGTCCAGCGACACTACTGGATATTTGAGATAGGGGCTGTATGGGCTGGATCTCCCCCACATGATATATGTGTATATATATATATATATATATATATGCTGCTATTTGGATCTAGATGGAACTTTTGGAAGAAGCTGTAAAGCACAACACTGCTACTTTCACAGACAAACTTTTTGATTATTGAAAAGCTGTTAAGGTCAGTCAACCTTATCAGAGCTGATCTGATGAAGGTCTGCCTGAGACGTTGCTGCTCAAATAATCAATCAATCAACCAATCAGTAATTGTTATTCATGTGTTGTGTTGATTTTGTGTTTGTGATGCCTGTGTGTGTGTGTTTGTGATGCCTTTGTGTG
>PYXC01001266.1:350000-372500 GCA_015244755.2 Tenualosa ilisha | reverse complement strand
GTGTGTGTGTGTGTGTGTGTCTGTGTGTGTGTGTGTGTGTGTGTGTGTGTGTGTGTGTGTGTGTGTAGTGGTGATCGTTTCCAGGTCCTGGACTCGTGCAGTCGCTCTATGCTGCGCACTGAGGACCTGGAGGACCAGGGCAGATGCTGGCTCACGCCTTCAGCCTCAAACTGCTGGAGAACCAGGAGGACAGAGAGGTCCACTACCTACTCAAGGCCAGCAGCATGTACGACACACACACACACACACACACACACACAGCCTTAGACTGCTTGAGAACCAGGAGGACAGCGAGGTCAACTACCTCCTGCCTTATTGGAACTCTCACTCCCTCACTCCAGAACTGCCTGATTAGAACCCTCCCTCACTCCAGAACTGCCTCATTAGAACCCTCCCTCACTCCAGAACTGCCTGATTAGAACCCTCCCTCACTCCAGAACTGCCTGATTAGAACCCTCCCTCACTCCAGAACTGTCTTTTTAAAATTCTTAGATTTGAGTTTAAAAGAGAACTCCGGCATGTTGAACTTGCAGTTTTGTTGTTCGAGATATTTTTTCATTCTTTACAAAAACGTAAAAAAGACGTAACTCTGTTCAGAAATGCAAAGCGGAGCCTGCTGAGGTCATAAGCGCTACATGAACATGACCAGACTGAGCTTTTATTTTGATCTCTACATGAACATGACCAGACTGAGCTTTTATTTTGATCTCTACATGAACATGACCAGACTGAGCTTTTATTTTGATCTCTACATGAACATAGCTATCAGGGACTGAGCTTTTATTTTGATGCATACAATCTGCCCTGATGTTTTGTAGGGCTTACAGTGCTAGAGGTTAGCACACTCATTTCTCAATGGATTTTTGTGCTGAATGAAAATTCCATTTTCAATGAAAATACATGAAGCCCTCTAAGGTCAGGTGCTGTGTGGTTTTGAGATCATTTTGAGCCAATTTTTCACTTGTGTGACTATTATTGTGTGTGACTTGTGTCACCTGTGGGACCCTAAGGCCAGCAAAGTTCAGCTTAAACATGTAGTACAGGTGGGGTAACAAGCCCCAGTTAATCACTCACAACCAGCTCCCAATCTGCAATCATAACATATGGCTGAAAATCAAACCTGTTTGAAATCCTGTGGCCCTGGTGGGGGTGTGGCCACAACACGACCCCAGAGTCTCTGTTTGAAATCCTGTGACCCTGGTGGGGGTGTGGCCACAACACGACCCCAGAGTCTCTGTTTGAAATCCTGTGACCCTGGTGGGGGAGTGGCCACAACACAACCCCAGAGTCTCTGTGGGAGGACTAGAAAGGTGAAAGTGCGCTGAAACCATGGCGACAAGTCTAATCTGACCCTCAATACCACAAGAAAGAAAAGATTTGTTTGCAACAACAAAATCAGCAGTGTGATTTAGGAAACCATACTGTGACTACCTGGTGAATGTGTGTGTGTGTGTGTGTGTGTGTGTGTGTCTTTTGTGCATGTGTGCGTGTGTCTTTTGTGTGTGTGTGTGTGTGTGTGTGTGTGTTCAGGAGTGATAAACTGAGGTGGATGTGTGCTCTCACTCCAAACCGGCGAACTCGTTTCCTCTCAACCAGCACCCATCAACCAGGTAACGCATACATACACACATGCACGCATACACACACACTCATATAAACACATACACACACATACCTTCATATAAACACATATATACTCACATACACACACACACTGAGTATCCATTGCCATCTTTAATGCTTAGCTGCTGCCTGAGCACATCCTGCCCTATGAGGTGTTCCTGGAAATAATTAACACACACACACACACACACACACATACACATTAAGTACATTAAGAGAAAGGATTGTGAAATGCCCATATAAATACACACACGTGTACAGTAACCACATAAAAATACACACATGTGTACAATAACCACATAAATACACACACACACTCAGGGCAGATTCAAACCAGGGTCCCCGTGGGTCCCCATAGATAGATAGATAGATAGATAGACAGATAGATAGATAGGTAGATAGATAGATAGATACCTTTATTACTCCATAGGAAATTCTGGTATCCTTAAGTTTCCACAACATGTCAAACACCTGACATACGCACATATACAGTATAAAAATACAGAGAATAAATCCTATCATGTGTGCAGTTAGGGTACTAATTATGTGTGCAGTTAGGGTACTAATTATGTGTGCAGTTAGGGTACTAATTATGTGTGCAGTTAGGGTACTAATTATGTGTGCATTTAGGGTACTAATTATGTGTGCATTTAGGGTACTAATTATGTGTGCATTTAGGGTACTAATTATGTGTGCATTTAGGGTACTAATTATGTGTGCCAAGTAGTGTGGAATGTGCAGGAGGATCCTATGGGAACCCCAGTGCAAAAGTGTCAGTGGAAGCACATCTCCAGTGCAGATTCTGTTCCAGGCAGAGTAGAAGTGCGCTACACATTCTGAAACACAGCAATATATAACAAACAATAGAGGCAGTTAAAAGAACAGTGCATGAAGACCCAGCCGCAGTAGGGCACCACATCGCCCCCAAAGGGCCTGGAGGGTACAGACTCAGCCACAGTAGTGCACCACATCTTCCCCTGTGGGGCTGGAGGGTGCTGGGGTGGTGGAGAGACCGCACCCCCTGAGGGGCTGGAGGGTGCTGGGGTGGTGGAGAGACAGCACCCCCTGAGGGGCTGGAGGGGGTTGAGTGTGTCCCTCACAGTGCTGCTCCCTTTGCCCAGGTGACCCTCTGTCCCATGAAGAGCACAGAGCAGGGCTTCCCCAACACCCACCTTCTCCTGGTAAGACAACTACAGCCTGTGGAGCTGTGGTGGGTGGAGCTGCAGTCTGCACTGGGTGGAGCTGCAATATACAGTGGGCGTGGTTGTATTATGCAGTGGGTGTGGCTGCATATGATTGTGGAGATGGTTCAGATCCCCAGGCTGGGGCTCTGATTGCTCAATAGTGGCAGGGTCAGGGCGTTGGGTGCTGGGGGTTGGGGTCGTGGGGTGCTATGGGGTGGCAGGATCAGGGCGTTGGGTGCTGGGGGTTGGGGTCGTGGGGTGGCAGGGTCAGGGCGTTGGGTGCTGGGCATTGGGGTCGTGGGGTGCTATGGGGTGGCAGGATCAGGGCGTTGGGTGCTGGGCATTGGGGTCGTGGGGTGCTATGGGGTGGCAGGATCAGGGCGTTGGGTGCTGGGGGTTGGGGTCGTGGGGTGCTCATTGGATCAGGCGTTTGTGCCTGTTAGCTCACCACCCTGTGCTTCTCTTCCTCTTGACGCTCTTTTGTTTCTGCTGTGTGTGTGTGTATGGTGTTTGTGTATGTGTGTGTGTGTGTGTGTGTGTATATGGTGTGTGTGTGTATGTGTATGTGTGTGTGTGTGTGTATGGTGTGTGTGTGTGTGTATGGTGTAAATGGGTGTGTGTGTGTGTTTCAGATGCCCCTCAGGTCCAGTGCATCCAGTCCTACTCTGCTCAGGAGCCTGATGAGATCTCCATTGAGATGGCAGATGTGCTGCACGTGCTGGAGAAAACAGATGATGGTGAGCTCACACACACACACACACACACACACACACACACACACACACACACACCTCGCTCTGCTTCAAACACACACATACACCTTCACACATACTCACACAGCTCACTCACCTTCATTCAACTTCACACACACACACACACACACACACACACACACACACCTCACTTACCTCCACACACACAAACACACCTCACCCCTTCACATGCAGAAACACACTCCCTCTCACACACTCACTCAGGGTATACGTGTGGTCATGTATCTTAGGATTGTAAGTGTGTGTATGAGAAAGAATAAGGTATGTGTGTGTGTGTGGAAGTGAGGCATATGTGTGGGCCTGAGCCGTGTGTGTGTGTGTGTGTGTGTGTGTCTTTTCTGTGTTAGGTTGGGTGTTAGGAGAGCGTCTCCATGATGGTGAGCGCGGCTGGTTTCCATGGCGGGTTGTCGAAGAGATCTTGAGTGCAGAGCTTCGAGCCCAGAACCTGAGGGAGTGTCAGCGCATCCAGCAGGCGCAGGGAAGCCGTGGCCGACACACACACTCACGCACACACTCACACTCGCACACTCACACACACTCCCTCTCACATGCACACACAGGGACTGGGCCTCTCTAACACACACTACACAGCTTCACCAAGCACAGCAAGAGTGATGTCATATCATGGCCCCTCCCACTGGCCGTGACCCTGGAGGTCAGGTCACCTGTGATCACTCAGCAGGGGTGAGATTCACAGAGTCTGGGGCGAAGGAAAAAGAAAAGACAGCATTGCACGTGTGTGTGTGTGTGTGTGTGTGTTTTTTCATCCTACTGTTCAGTTTGAAAACAGAACTTTCCACATGTAAACAAGCAAATCTGATCAACACACACAGCCGCCAGTCTGATCCACACACACACACACACACACACACACACACACACACACAGCAGCCAGTCTGATCCATGCACACACACACACACACACAAGCCTGACTGGTTCATGTTGTGTTCAGAGAATCTGACTCTTCTAACACTTAGGGGAAGGCGGGTACATCTTCCAAAAGAGGCTACTGGGTAATGTAGTTACTACACTACTGCATCATTGCATCTTCCAAAAGAGGCTACTGGGTAATGTAGTTACTACACTACTGCATCATTGCATCTTCCAAAAGAGGCTACTGGGTAATGTAGTTACTACACCATTGCATCATTGCATCTTCCAAAAGAGGCTACTGGGTAATGTAGTTACTACACCATTGCATCATTGCATCTTCCAAAAGAGGCTACTGGGTAATGTAGTTACTACACCATTGCATCATTGCATCTTCCAAAAGAGGCTACTGGGTAATGTAGTTACTACACTACTGCATCATTGCATCTTCCAAAAGAGGCTACTGGGTAATGTAGTTACTACACCATTGCATCATTGCATCTTCCAAAAGAGGCTACTGGGTAATGTAGTTACTACACTACTGCATCATTGCATCTTCCAAAAGAGGCTACTGGGTAATGTAGTTACTACACTACTGCATCATTGCATCTTCCAAAAGAGGCTACTGGGTAATGTAGTTACTACACTACTGCATCATTGCATCTTCCAAAAGAGGCTACTGGGTAATGTAGTTACTACACTACTGCATCATTGCATCTTCCAAAAGAGGCTACTGGGTAATGTAGTTACTACACCATTGCATCATTGCATCTTCCAAAAGAGGCTACTGGGTAATGTAGTTACTACACCATTGCATCATTGCATCTTCCAAAAGAGGCTACTGGGTAATGTAGTTACTACACAACTGCATCATTGCATCTCTTTGTTTCAGAGGCAAAATAAGTATGAAATCTTGGTTGTTGACAACAACACACCTAGAAGCTGAGTTTGTAGGGATCTAAATCTAAATTGTATAACTGGCTAATTCCTGTTTGGATTTTGTTGGCCTTCTTGGCTGGTTGGTTAAGTCCAAAAAGTCCTTCTGCTCTTGGATCTGGTCTCTGATTGGCTGCTTTAGATTTCCCATGGGGCACTGACACCTAAACATGCTAGCAGTGCTAACCACAGAAATAGATACTTAGAAGCCACATTGGGCTCTGGAACATAGGTCAACGGCGCTGCCATCTTGATAGAACCACTCCCTTCACAAGTCCCTTTGCACACTCTTGTACAGTAGGTGACCGTATGCACCAAAGAGGAGAAGAAGCCTCTAACTTACTTCCATTCATTTTCGGGAACTGAGGAAGGAATATATGCGGAAGTTGAGCTGGTTCCACCTGGAAAGGGCCTTGGAGCCATTAGCACTGCACTGACTAGCTTGCCTGTCACGTCACGTCAACATCAAATCACTTTCCATGTGAAGCCCCTGAAAGCACAACCATGCATATTGGGCTCATTATCTCCTGAGTCATGTTATTGCCTTAGAAGAAACTTGTACCTGGGGTGATGCCAGAAGTGACAACAGAAATTTAGTGACAACTAGTGACATTCTATTGCACAGGAGGGAATTTATCATCCTAGCATGATACTGTTCCATCAGACCATATTATTCCATATTATTGAGGTGTTCCATCCTATTGAACCCAACGGACAATATGGCTTCTACGTATCAATTTCTAGGGTGCTAACCATCACACATGTGCCAGTTAGTGTGTTAGCAAGCTAAAAATCAGGTAGCCTAATAGCATGCTCACCATCACACATGCACATAAACATTCCAGTTAGCCTGACAGCATGCTAAACATTGCTAACAGATGTGAGCATGCCACCTAGCCCAATCACACTATTACAAAAACAGTTAGCATTAGATGCTAACCATCACACACAAAATAACTCCAAATGAATGATGTCACACAGATGAATATTTCCATGTGTGTGTCCTCTGTACATAATGTCATTTTTGTTGAAATCCTTGCTTTTGCATGTGTGCATGTATGTGTCTGTATGTGTGCCACACGTGTAGATAGTCTGATGTTTATGCCAAACAATCCATTTCATTTGTAAGGGGTAATTTATTGATGATGAAAATAAACATGGAAAGATTGAATCTCTTTGTTTATGCATGCATATTTGTGTGCACGTGTGTGTGCATGTGTGTGTGTGAGTGTGTGTGTGTGTGTGTGTGTGTGTGTCACAGGGAGAATTGAAGCATGTATTTTCCTGAAATCACCGTCATGACATCAGTCTTGGTCTGTTTCAATACTCAGAAATGAAGTAAACATTTATTGAAAGTGATGTGATTGGACGACTGTTTCATTAAAGTGGTATGATTGGATGGTGGTGGTGGGGGTGGGGGGGTGGTTATAGGGGTACTCAGGTGATGTTGATTTGACTATATTTTGTGGATATTTAGTTAGACTGCCTGTACATTCAGACATGACAGCTCAAATTAGGAACAGACCTCATGATTTTTAACCTCCATCCTGATACGATGGAATGTCTGAACCAGTAATAAGAAATAGAAGGTCAGGAACAGGGGTCATGACTGGAGTTATCTGAGTGACCTGTGTTTGGGTAATGGATTTGAAACACTGAGACTTTTCAATTGTTGATGCAATTCTGACTGAATCAGACAAACTCAAACATGCTTGATATTGTCTTAACCAGTCCATTCTATGGTTGCTATGGTACCAGTTCTAACATTCAAAAATTCCATAGGTTTAGCCTGGACCAATGTAAAATCACGCCCCCTCTCTCAATCTTGTTCTAATTGTCAACCCCTGAAAAGGTCAAAGGTCTCTTCATGCAACATGATCCCCAACTCTGTCATTGGCCAATGCAGTGTGACCTCCTCTCTCTCATGGGTTTTCTGATTGAATGAAGTCGTACAACACTTTGCAACAGGCTTCTGGAGTAGATTTCTTCTGTTTGGTGGGTGTGTCACCCTGATGCAGCATTTGTGGTGAATCCAAAATTCGCCTCATAAGAAAGTGAGCACACTATCCACCCCCGGCTGAGTGAGAAGAGAGAGAAGTAATCCCAATACTTATACACATTTAATCAGGCTGGGATAAAAACACAAAACAAATAACATCACTTTTACTTGCTATTAGACTCCCATTCCACTTTAAACGTCGCTGGCATAAGGAATCAAACTTAGCAAATGTGACTGAGTGAATGTGTGTGTGTGTGTGTGTGTGTGTGTGAGAGAGAGAGAAAGTAGTGTGTGTGTTATGTATGTGCATAGTGTGTATGTGAGTAGTGTGTGTGTGTCTGTGTGTGTGTGTGTGTGTGTGTGTGAGAGAGAGAGTAGTGTGTGTGTATGTATGTGCAAAGTGTGTATGTGAGTAGTACGTGTGTGTGTCTGTGTGTATGTGAGTAGTGTGTGTGTGTGTGTGTGTGTGTGTCTGTGTTTGTGTGTGCGTGAGAGAGAAAGTAATGTGTGTGTTATGTATGTGCATAGTGTGTATGTGAGTAGTGCGTGTGTGTGTCTGTGTGTATGTGAGTAGTGTGTGTGTGTGTGTGTGTGTGTGTGTCTGTGTTTGTGTGTGCGTGAGAGAGAAAGTAATGTGTGTGTTATGTATGTGCATAGTGTGTATGTGAGTAGTGCGTGTGTGTGTCTGTGTGTACATGAGTAGTGTGTGTGTGTGTGTGTGTGTGTGTGGTCAGGTGTCTATCTGGACTCCGCGGTACTCTAATTGAGCCATGCCGTCCCGGATGCCACGGCTGTACTCCAGCGTAGCGCGGTGCAGACGGAGGCTGTAGAGGCCACAGGAGCGGGCGTAACGCAGGAAGTGAGGAGCGCCGGGGAACAGCACATTGTCAGCCAGCAGCACCGAGCCGTATCCCAGCACGCCGTGCTCCTCCAGCAGCCGCAGGTCGGGCAGGTAGCAGCGCTTCCAGTGATCCATGAACACCAGGTCCACCCGCTCCACACCCAGATCCTCACGCAGACGCCCAATCACTTCATCAGAGGGCGCCACGTAGAGCTCCACCTGCAGGACCAGAGGAGAAACACACCCTCAGTGTCAGTGTGTGTCTCTGTGTGTGTGTGCGTATGAACACACTGCACCAGCGGGAAAACATATGTTCAGTAAGTGTACTCAGTAGGCTACTGCTGGCTTAGTGTGTATGTGAGTGTGTGTGTGTGTGCGTGTGTGTGTTTGCGTGCATTCGAGCCAAAAAGGTGTTTGCAGTATATTGTTTATTGTAGCCAATCTCTATCCCTATACTGAGATAGGATCACTGAGGCCCCTACAGCTCAACTCTGTCCAGATCACTGAGGCCCCTACAGCTCAACTCTGTCCAGATCACTGAGGCCCCTGAGGCCCCTACAGCACAACTCTCTCCAGATCACTGAGGCCCCTACAGCTCAACTCTGTCCAGATCACTGAGGCCCCTACAGCTCAACTCTCTCCAGATCACTGAGGCCCCTACAGCACAACTCTCTCCAGATCACTGAGGCCCCTACAGCACAACTCTCTCCAGATCACTGAGGCCCCTACAGCTCAACTCTGTCCAGATCACTGAGGCCCTTACAGCTCAACTCTGTCCAGATCACTGAGGCCCCTGAGGCCCCTACAGCACAACTCTCTCCAGATCACTGAGGCCCCTACAGCTCAACTCTGTCCAGATCACTGAGGCCCCTGAGGCCCCTACAGCACAACTCTCTCCAGATCACTGAGGCCCCTACAGCTCAACTCTGTCCAGATCACTGAGGCCCCTACAGCACAACTCTCTCCAGATCACTGAGGCCCCTACAGCACAACTCTCTCCAGATCACTGAGGCCCCTACAGCTCAACTCTGTCCAGATCACTGAGGCCCTTACAGCTCAACTCTGTCCAGATCACTGAGGCCCCTGAGGCCCCTACAGCACAACTCTCTCCAGATCACTGAGGCCCCTACAGCTCAACTCTGTCCAGATCACTGAGGCCCCTACAGCACAACTCTCTCCAGATCACTGAGGCCCCTACAGCTCAACTCTGTCCAGATCACTGAGGCCCCTACAGCACAACTCTCTCCAGATCACTGAGGCCCCTACAGCACAACTCTCTCCAGATCACTGAGGCCCCTACAGCACAACTCTCTCCAGATCACTGAGGCCCCTACAGCACAACTCTCTCCAGATCACTGAGGCCCCTACAGCACAACTATTCTGAGCAGGGAGTGGATATTAATAAACTACCAACACTGAGCATTTATTATGAGCACTTGAGGAAACAGTGAGCTGAACAAGGTGAGATGCTGAGATATTTCTTAAACCAGATTATTGCCCTTTTCCAACAATGCTGTCCATGAGCCCGCTTAGAGGGCACAACGCGCTACTGAAAAAAACTGCTTTACCAGTTTATGATGGTTTGCTGGCTTTAGCTGGTTTTGCTGGTCTTAGCTGTTTCTTTACCAGCTTCTGATGGTCTTTGCTGTTTTTTACCAGCTCTTGCTGGTCGTTGCTGGTCTTACTGGTTGCGCCACCATTTGGTCTTGCTGGTGTGACCATCTTAGGAAGGTCATGTTGGTCTGACAAGTTAGTCATATGTAAGTGTGCTGGTTTATGTTGGACATGCTGGTGACCAGCCTATCAAGCTTACATTGATGGTTTAAGATGGACATGCTGGTGACCAGCCTAACAAGCTTACATTGATGGTTTATGGTGGTCATGCTGGTGACCAGCCTAACAAGCTTACATTGATGGTTTAAGATGGACATGCTGGTGACCAGCCTAACAAGCTTACATTGATGGTTTAAGATGGACATGCTGGTGACCAGCCTAACAAGCTTACATTGATGGTTTATGGTGGTCATGCTGGTGACCAGCCTAACAAGCTTACATTGATGGTTTAAGATGGACATGCTGGTGACCAGCCTAACAAGCTTACATTGATGGTTTATGGTGGTCTTGCTGGTTTGACCAGCCATTGCTGGACTGACAAGCCAATATCCAGCCAAAGCTGGTTTGACCAACAGAACCATCATATTCTACCATCACAAGCTGGGTCAACCAACTAAACCAGCAAAACTCCAAACACAGCTGCAGCTCATTAAGCGTAAACATGGTGTAAACCAGCAAACCACATGGAACCTTCTCTGGTCCATATCTATTAAACGCAATGAGAAATGCTCAGCAGAGTTTTTTCACCGAACCGAAGCTGTCGGGATGGTGTGGTGCTAAAAATGTGGGCGATAACTTTAGCTCCTTCTGGGGGAGGCCTGAACTTTTGAATGGACGGTATCCATACCCCGCGCATGGGTGCTGAGCTCCTCACTTAAACTCGGCTTTTCCTGACGAACCAGAGTTTGGTCCAGGTGGCAAAATGACTGTCCTACACAGTTCTAATGACCACATACCACATCCTTATGGCCTTGGTGGTGGAGTAGCCACAATTCACAATTCAAACCTCATTATGGCCCCCAAGCTTGATTATAATTTAAAATCTTTTAAGGTTCTTGTCCTTAACTTGATTCATCCTGACAGGAATTGTTTACAATTGTTCCATTAAATAGACCTCCAGGCCCCTACACTGAGGTGATTAAATAGACCTCCAGGCCCCTACACTGAGGTGATAAAATAGACCTCCAGGCCCCTACACTGAGGTGATTTTAATATCCACATGGATGTTGCCAATGATAGCCTGGCAATTGCATTCCAATCGCTACTCGATCACATCGGCTTCTGCCAAAATGTAAATACACATCAAGGTAATCACACCATTGACCTTGTACTAACATATGGAGTACAAACTTAACAACTTATAACCCTACCTTGACACTCTACACTACCTGATCACTACTTAATAACTTTACAAATCATATTAGACTATGTAGCACCGAACTCAACTCACTACTACACTCAAAACATAACTCCCAAAACTACAGATGACTTCACAGCAAAAATTCCCTCTCTCCTCGACCTTTACTGAGCCTATATAGGCCTGCATTAGAGGGCTCTACTCCAAGCCCAACACAAGTTGATCAATTAACTGATAATGTAAATATCCTGTCCCAACAGATCTTCTTAAGACTGCTCATAGCTTCTTAAGACTGCTCATAGCATGCTCATAGCTGCTCATAGCATGCTCATAGCTGCTCATAGCTGCTCATAGCATGCTCATAGCTTCTTAAGACTGCTCATAGCATGCTCATAGCTTCTTAAGACTGCTCATAGCTGCTCATAGCATGCTCATAGCTTCTTAAGACTGCTCATAGCTGCTCATAGCATGCTCATAGCTGCTTAAGACTGCTCATAGCATGCTCATAGCTTCTTAAGACTGCTCATAGCATGCTCATAGCAACAGATCTTCTTAAGACTGCTCATAGCATGCTCATAGCTTCTTAAGACTGCTCATAGCATGCTCATAGCTGCTCATAGCATGCTCATAGCAACAGATCTTCTTAAGACTGCTCATAGCTGCTCATAGCTTCTTAAGACTGCTCATAGCATGCTCATAGCTGCACATAGCTGCTTATAGCATGCTCATAGCTTCTTAAGACTGCTCATAGCATGCTCATAGCTGCTCATAGCATGTTCATAGCTTCTTAAGACTGCTCATAGCTGCTCATAGCATGCTCATAGCTTCTTAAGACTGCTCATAGCATGCTCATAGCTTCTTAAGACTGCTCATAGCATGCTCATAGCTTCTTAAGACTGCTCATAGCTGCTCATAGCTGGGCATGGCCCAAAATCTCTCGGGACATGCATGCCTGCCTCCAAGACATCCAAACCTGGATGACTAATAATATCCTGTTTAAACCTGGATGACTAATAATATCCTGTTTAAACTCTGGATGACTAATAATATCCTGTTTAAACTCTGATGAAATAATATCCTGTTTAAACTCTGATGAAACTGAAGTTATGATGATTGGCCCTAAACAGCTGAACAACATTCTACCTCTTCACCAAAACTTACTCAGTGGTCTTTCACTGTCATGTAACGCAAAAGTTAAAGACCTTGAGGTAATTATTGACCAGGACCTCTCTAAATAGTCATGTAAACACATTTCAAAAACATCTTTTTTCCACCAGCGAAACATTGCTAAGGTTACAAAGTTCCTATCCTTTGAGGATGCTGAAAAACATGCATTTATTACCTCCAGGTTTGATTATCGTAATGCTTTGTGCTCTGGGTGTAGTAAAGCCTGTATCAGAAACCCACAGCAAACACAAAATACTGCAGCCTGAACACTCACTAGGACAAAAAATATGAACATATCTCTCCTATCCTTGCTTCCTTACACTGGCTCCCTAAAAGCTGAATGGCCTTCAAAATACTCCTCCTAGCCTATAAAGCCCTCAGTGGCCGTGCTCTAACATATGTTATGTTACCCTAAGATCCCAGAGTGCTAGTCTCCTTGTAATGCTGAGAATATCAAAATCTACGATAGGAGGAAGAGCTTTTGCTACTGTGCTTTTGCTACTGTGGAATAACCCCCCGCCCAGACACACACACACACACACACACACACACACATCCGACAAGCGGACACTCTCAGTACCTTTTAGTCTGAACTTAAAACTAGTCTAGACTTCCTCTTTACTGTTCTCCAGTCAGGGGTGGTGCTGGTAAATCATCACTCCTTATGGCCCTTTTGGGAGGGACTGCCTCTGTTTCCACACACATATGTATGCACATATGACACACATGATCAGAGAAGTATGAGACTGTCATTTGCTTCCTTTGTGTGTGTTCAGTGGAGAGTGTGTGTGTGGTCGGTGTTCAGTGGAGAGTGTGTGTGGTCGATGTTCAGTGGAGAGTGTGTGGTCAGTGTTCAGTGGCGTGTGTGTGTTGAGGGGATAGTGCAAATGGAACAAACACACATAGACGCAGTACTTACCGTGTCATCATCAAAACCAGCCAATCGAATGACCTTCTCAGCTATTTGTGCATTCCGCTCATCCATCTCAACGGTGATAAGCCGTGCCCCCACAGGAAGTGCCCGTGCGATCCGGATCGTACTGTAGCCACAGTGGGTCCCCAACTCCAGTGCTACTAGTGGAGCCGTCTCCTCAACCAGCTTATCCAGGATCTTGCCTACACACACACACAATGGATCCCCAACTCCTGTACTACCAGTGGAGTCGTCTCCACAACAGCCAACTTTTCCAGATCTTACTTACACACATACACACACACACAAACACAGTGGGTCCCCAACTCCAGTACAACCAGTGGAGTCGTCTCCACAATCAGCTTATCCAGGACCTTTCCTATCAGAGACTGTTTTGGAGGAGACACATCATTTAAAAAGTTCTCCCATAGAAATGTATTGTGGCCTGTAGTCCTGCCCTGCAGTAAAAGTAGGCAATCGTACAGTTAACCTTTTGTTTACTATCTCCATCACCATGGTAATAGCCATGCTGTGAATGTTGGCACAGCAGTACTGAGCAAATTGTGTTTCTTGTGTTTGACATTGGTCAATTCAGACTTAAACAAGGATTCACACAATGCACTTTTAAAGTCAGTGCGACGCACTGATCTGGAGCTTTGGATATCTCCCCATTCATTTTGATGGGGCCTGGTCTTGTTCACCCCAAAGAGTTGCCCGAGGGTGATCCAAGATGGTGACCGAATGGAGGTACTTGCTTTAAAAGGACTTTCTACACACACACACACACACGCACACCCACACACACACACCTTTCTTGGGGCCGATGTGACTCATGTATTCCACATTGTTGCCCCAGCTGTCGAAGGCATCTATGATGCTGTTGGGTTCACCAGGCGTGGCGTGTGTGAGCACGTACTGGAAGGCGCGTTCCTCCCGGGTCAGACCTGTGGTCCAGTCATAGAACCAGCGCACCAGCACCGCACGGTACAGAAGCACCAGGTAGAACCGGTACCGGATCAGCAATGTTAGCAGCAGAGGAAGGAACGCCAGTGCGATCGCTGGGGAAACCATCCTACCAGTGCATTATGACATCACACATACAGCATAATTAACTCCATCAAATCAGATCACAGTAGATACACATACAGCATAATTAACACCATCCAATCACATCACAGTAGATAATTAACACCATCCAATCACATCACAGTAGATAATTAGATAACTCGAAAAGCCCTCGGAGAGCACAGACCTCCACCAGGGCAACATAGGGTCACTGACCCAATACAAACTCCAAATGGTGTTCTGGATCACCACCAAATTTGAATCATCTCTTCCTTGTCCTAATACCAACGTTGTGAGAAAATTTCCTCCAAATCCGCACTATTTTGAGTTATTTGGCACAGAGACAGACAAACAGACAAACAGACAAACAAACAAACGTTGGCGAAAACATGACCTCTCTGGCAGAGGTCATTCACTCCATCCAGATTGCAACAGATTCAGAACGCCATTCAGTTAGATCAGCAGTCAGATCACATACACTCTATTCAAACACACACACACGCACAATCTATCCTTGGGCATCCAAACAAAACACACACACACACACACACACACAGACACACAGACACTATCCTCGGGCATCCAAACACACACTCTTCACCTAAACACTATCCCCAAAATAAAGAAAAACAGTTGTTACACACCTTTCATCACACACGTTCTGGAGTTCCAAAACAGGAGCACAGAAGAGAGAGTCCGAGGGAGAGAGAGAAAGACAGAGAGAGATAAAGCCTGTCTGTCTGTGGGACGCACAACAGGTGACAGGTGAGAGGGGGTGGAGCTTTGATATGAATAATTTAAATATCATCTGATGCTTCACACTAACACACACACACACACACAACTACTTTTAAGCTAGTGTATCTGGCTGTGTTGGTCAATTTCCCATCTCTTCTGACCATGTTTAAAAACTGCCTATCTTTCTCTCTCTCTCTCTCTCACACACACACACACACACTGCCTAAAATATGCCCATCTCTCTCTCTCTCTCTCACACACACACACACACACTGCCTAAAATATGCCTATCTCTCTCTCTCTTTGTCTCACATACACACTCATGGCAATGAGCCTGTAGCCTGTATTATGTTCCTCCTGCTGTTCCTGCTGTTGTGAGATGTGTGTGTGTGTGTGTGTGTGTGTGTGCGTGTGTGTTGGGGGGGGTGTAGAACACGATGTTGGCTGCTTGGCTTGGCTGTATGTCTGGGTTTGCTTCTACCCTTAGAACACACACACACACACACACACGGCTAAGCTGTAGGCTATGGTTGGGTTTGCTTTCACCCTTAGACTTTATCACGGGGCTTCTTCAACATGGCCGGGTTTGCCAGGCCAGAGGTGTGAAATTGGGGGGAGTCCTCCTTGGGTCAGTTCTAGGGGTATGCAAATAAGGCTGTGTTCTCAGTTCTTTAGCATCAAGAGCATTAAGCTCAAATTCAGGTAGGGGAGAGCCAGGCCGATTGAAACAGGGGACAAATGAAACACAGTTATTTACTCGAAAACCAATCACGTCTGACGGCAGATTTTGTCAGCATGTTCAGCGCACCAAGACTTACCAGCCCCGGGAAAGCTCCTGTAATTACGTCATACCATTCCAAAGTTATCCCCACAAGCCTGTTTCTGAGTAAAATCTTAAGTAAAATCTTTTTTTTTTTCTTTTTGTAATCACGGGTTGTGTTTATTGTTTCATGCAATAATAATGAGACCAAACAACAGATGAATTAGTAATTAAATGCATCCTAAAGTGTGCAATGTCTAGGTTTTGAGGTTTAGAGGCAAAATAGGTTGAAGTGTCAGTAGTCACTGTCGGGACGATTGAAACACCTGTATAAGACGTGCTTTGAATTATATATATTAATATATAACATGTTTTTAATTAATAAAGCGTGCTTATCACATGACAGGCCTAAATGATTGTGACCAAAAGACAGAAATCTCCATGGTGCGCTCAAGTAAAGGTCAGCGGTGTTTTGGTCCTTGATTGATTGATTGAAATTGCTCCCGGTGGCAGGTTGGCACCTTGCATGGCAGCCTCCGCCACCCGTGTGTGAATGCATGTGTGTGAATGGGTGAATTTTAGGCATACTCTGTAAAGTGCTTTGAGTACTCATAGGAGTAGAAAAGCGCTATATAAATGCAGTCCATTTACCATTTAGCATTGATTCGGTTTTGCCTCAAAATAAATAACATAATGTTCAACTAAGAATCCCTTAACATGACTTAGGACATGGAAATAAGTAAAACAAATGAAAATGTAGCCGTCCAACTAGTAGGCCTGTCCAACTAGCCGTCCAACTGTAGGCCTGTGTGTCCCCTGATCTGAAGGCACATGACAGTCTGTCCTGCCCTGGATGTACTGTAGGCCTGTGTGTCCCCTGATCTGAAGGCACGTGATCAGATCAGGGGACACACAGGCCTACAGTACATCCAGGGCTGACCTGAAGAGGGGCATCAAGAAGGCCAAGCACAGCTACAAGCTGAAGGTGGAGGAACACTTCACAACATCTGACCCCTGACGCATGTGGCAGGGCATTCAGGCCATATCTGACTACAAGCCCAGCAACTCCACACAGACAGCCATGGATCTGTCCTTCCTCAACGAGCTAAATGACTTCTATGCTCGCTTTGACAAGGACAACAAGGATAACACTGCCATCACCCTTCCCTCACCCCTGACGACCACCATACTCTCACACTCACTGTCACAGAGGTACACAATGCACTGAGCCACATCAACGCCCGTTAGGCCGCTGGACCTGGCGGCATTCCTGGACGCGTGCTGAGTGCCTGTGCTGGGCAGCTTGCAGGGGTCTTCACATACATCTTCAACAGGTCCCTGGCCCAGGCAGCAGTACCAGCATGCTTCAAGACCACCTCGATAGTGCCGGTGCCGAAACACTCATCACCTACGTGTCTGAATGACTACCACCCTGTAGCACTCACGCCCATAGTGATGAAGTGCTTTGAACGACTGGTCCTGGCACACCTCAAGAAATCCTTGCCGCCCACACTGGACCCTCATCAATTTGCCTACAGAAGCAACAGAAGCACAGAAGATGCGATATCCACAGCGCTTCATTGTGTGCTCTCACACTTGGACAGTAGGAATGCATATGCAAGAATGCTGTTTGTTGACCTCAGCTCAGCATTCAACACAGTCATCCCCTCCAAGCCAAACTCGTCGACCTTGGAATCAGCAACCCCATCTGCAACTGGATCATGGACTTCCTGACCAACAGACCCCAGTTTGTTAGGTCAGGCCAGAACCGGTCCACCACCCTGTCACTGAGCACCGGTGCACCACAAGGCTGTGTGCTATCCCCTTTCCTCTACTCCCTTTTCACCCATGACTGCAGGCCTGCGTATGGATCCAACTCCATCATCAAGTTTGCAGATAACACCACGGTGACTGGACTCATCAGTGACAACGATGAGTCTGACTACAGGGAAGAGGTGAAGCACCTGGCTGCATGGTGTGCTGACAACAACCTGCTCTTGAACACCAGCAAGACCAAGGAACTCATTGTGGACTTCAGGGAAGAGAAGGGAAACACCCACGACCCCATCCACATCAATGGTATGGCTGTGGAACGTGTCTCCAGCTTCAAATTCTTGGGGACCCACATCTCCGAGGACCTGTCCTGGTCAAACAACACCTCAAGCCTGGTCAAGAAGGCCCACCAGCGCCTCTTCTTCCTAAGGACACTAAAGAAAAACCACCTGTCCACTGGCATCCTGAGCAATTTCTACCGCTGTGCAATCGAGAGCATCCTGACTAACTGTGTGACAGTTTGGTATGGAAATTGCTCTGTCGCTGGTCGCAAGGCTCTGCAGCAAATGGTGAAAACTGCTCAGAGAATCACAGGGACTACACTTCCTGCCATTGAGGATGTCCATAGGAAAAGATGTCTGCGACGGGCACGCAGCATTCTGAAGGACACCTCTCGTCCTGCCAACAAACTGTTTCAACTCCTCCCCTCCAGAAGGCGCTACAGGAGCCTACAGACTAAAACCACCAGGTTCAGGAACAGCTTCTTCCCCACAGCCGTCACACTACTGAACTCTGTCCCCCACTGAACCTTACACTCTGCTGCTATAGCTATGCTGCTATAGCCCTTGGACTGCACATCTGTACATCTGTATATACTTAATATATCTGTACATAACTATCTCTATAGCACATCTATATATTGCCCTTATATTGAATCTTTATAGCACATCTGTATATTACCCTTATTATCTCTTCACCTTACATGTATATTGCTCTTCTGCCTATTTATTATTACTGCTCTTATCTGTATATAATTTGCTCTTTAACTGTACATACTGCATACTGTACATACTGCATACTGTATATACTGCACTTGCTGCTCTTTGCACTTCTGATTAGATGCCAAACTGCATTTCGTTACCTGTATTTATACATGTGTAATGACAATAAAGCTGAATCTAATCTAATCTAATCTAATCTAGTATAAAAGAGGAAAGGTGTGTTTAATCGAAATGGGAATTTCGACATTGACTCATGGGAGAAAAACATTCTTTGACCTATTTATATTATAAAAAATTAGATGAAACTTTAGCAAAGACGCGTACACTAGTATGTTAGGTATGTTTCATAAAAACTAGAGTAAAGTCAATGGTTTCTGTTTGCAATATGCTGTTTCAATTGTCCCGTACATGTTTCAAACGCCCGAAACAAATGACAACTTACGTTCAAAGTAAAGAAAAAAAACAAACAAACAAAAAAAAACAGCGCGATCATCCAACATATATATTAAATTGCACTAGTAACCAAGAGAATACACATACGAGTTGTCGATCACACGATAAAATCATTTGTATTCGATACATCATCTTTGAAAAGACCTTTAACTGAAGGGTGTTTAAATCGCCCCAACTCTCCCCTACGGACTATATAAAAAAGATCTTGCACTTAGGCTCTCCTCAATACATCCCAACTGTCACTGGATTGCTATATAGCATAGGCCTATGTGTTCACATTTTGATGTGCAGCGAATGCAAAAATATCTTGTTGTATTAATCCGTCTGTAGTGCTACATGTGTCACATGAGCAGCTCCAGTAGCCCTAAATCGAACAGGGCGGTTAGTAGAGTAAGGTCAACGCATGGGTCAAAGAGTATAGAAGCTTTTTGGAGTTGTAGAGAATTGCCATTTAGGGCACTGGCATGAACTAACCACACGAGGGCCTCGTTCTTCACGTCACCTGACCAAGGATTCCCGTCGGTCGCGCGGCCTGACGTCACGCTCGCCGGATGTCATATGTTGTTGCCCGAGCCTTGGTGTCATGTGACTGAAGTGTTCGTTGTGTAGCTTAGCGGAGTGGAGCTTGCCCAAGCTTCGGAGGAGAATGGAATTTATGTTTTAGTTTTCAGTAAAGTTCACCTATTTTGTGTTCCTCCTGCGAAGGACGTTGACACTGTGGAGAGGTCTGGAGGGTCTTGGCCAAGCGCCCAGGACTCGCCAAGGACACCATGGGTTGCTGTTACAGCAGCGACAACGAACCCGCGGAGCAGGTAGCTGCTAGCTGGTTGCAGTATGTTAGCTATAGCTGAAAAGACTAACTGAAACCATGAAACTGTTATAAAGTCGACCTGCTGACGGGTAGAAGGGTGGAAGGGCTTACATATTTATGAAATGGAGTAAAACTACTGAACAAACTTGCCGTAATAAGTGTCATGGTAGCCAACGATATGTCGGCTAGCTAGCTAGCTAGCACATAGTTGTAGCTTCCGAATCAAGTCCGTTGTTTTGCTATGGTTATGTGAACTTTAAAGTTATGCTTGCATGGGGTCAGTCACGCTCGGGAAACCCGCAGCAGTGAGCCGAGTGTCATGGTGCTGCCAGTAAGTGCTTGAGAGGCCGTTCGCTCACTTGACCGTCCCGTGTCTCTCTGTCTTCCCCCGGAAATTGTGTGGGTTCAGTGGACACGTTCTGTGCCTCTGCCAAGCAAGCGAACCGTTATTGAGTTGACCTGCCTGCACACATAAAGGGGGTTGACTGTAATGCAGTTCCGATTTCGCTTAATTTGTTTGTGACTTTTAGAAAGTCTATGGAGTGGGAACGGCAGCCCAGGCTGTTAATTAAATCACGTCTCTGGGCGCGCGGACGGGTCACCTGATTACGCTGGTGACGCTGCAGTCAGCTGTGGCCGTCGCGTGCCGATTAGGGCTGGGTCCGACACGCGACTCGTCACTCCAGGCTCGGATCCTCCATAGTGTTTATCAGAAAAAAATGTCACGCAGGCGTAACTTTGTCCCGCACACACTGAGCTCCGATAGGATTAGCGGGGTAGCAGACTTCAAAGAAGTGACCACAGAATAGTGATTGACAGCTGCCACCGTCAGCATGTTGTCGCCGTCAGGCAGGCCTTTACCTGCTGGACAGTGATGACTGTGTGCGTGTGTGTGCGTGTGAGCAGGACGGTGATAACTGTGTGTGTGTCTTTCAATCAGTGGTTCTCAGACTTCTTCTGTCTCCCCACCGAGGAAGAGAAGAATTTTCATGCCCCGCGTGATCATTTATTTCTTTTCCATATCAAATTTTATTTGGTGGTGCGGGTTGCAGACGGTGCAGACGTTTGATGGGATTTCAACACAGGATTACTCAGTGTGCTGTATTTGAGTTCAGAGATGAGGAGATATTTCACGGAGGTGAATGGGTATGAGGGGGACACAGAGCCATATTAATATTAGTATTTTTATACAAATGTAATGCTAATTTTCTTCACATTATCGAATGACAGTTTGAAAGCTCAGCTCGTGCATGGAATCTGTGTGATGAAGGCTCCGTGAGTAATCTGACAGAATAAATAGGTATGAATTTGGGGAACAAGGTGCGGCAGTCGGGCTCAAGGGTTATGTCTTGTGCCCCACCTGTCGTGTCCATGCCACCCCACAGAGAAACGCTGCTTTATAGGAAGGACAGTGATGACTGTGTGTGTGTGTGTGTGTGTGTGTGTGTCTACCTACCTGTATCACAGTGATGACTGTGTGTGTGTGTGTCTGTGTGTCTACCTGTATCACAGTGATGACTGTGTGTGTGTGTGTGTGTGTGTGTGTGTGTGTGTGTGTGTGTCTACCTACCTACCTATCTACCTACCTGCAGGACAGTGATGACTGTGTGTCTGTCTGTCTATCTGCAGGACAGTGGTGTGTGTGTGTGTCTATCTACGTCTATCTGCAAGACAGTGATGACTGTGTGTGTGTGTGTGTGTGTGTGTGTGTGTGTGTGTGAGTGAGTGAGTTGGTGTGACTTTACATGAATGATAGTGATGACTGTGTGTGTGTGTCTACCTCCACGACAGTGATGACTGTGTGTGTGAGAGAGAGAGAGAGAGAGAGAGAGAGTGAGAGAGAGTGAGAGAGAGTGAGAGAGAGTGAGAGAGAGTGAGAGAGAGTGAGAGAGAGTGAGAGAGAGTGAGAGAGAGTGAGTGAGAGAGAGTGAGAGTGAGTGAGTGAGACTGTGTGTGTTTATGTGATGACTGTGTGTTTCTACCTGCTGGACAGTGATAACTGTGAGAGAGAGAGAGAGAGAGAGAGAGAGAGAGAGAGAGTGAGTGACTTTACATGAAGCACAGTGATGACTGTGTGTGTGTGCCTGCAGGACAGTAATGACTGTGTGTCTGTCTACCTACCTATAGTGATGACTGTGTGTGTGAGTGTGACTTTACACAGAGGACAGTGATGATCGTGTGTGTGTGTTTCTGAGAACCTGCAGGACAGTGATGACTGTGTGTGTCTGTCTGTCTACCTACAGTGATGACTGTGAGTGTGACTTTACACGAAGGACAGTGATGACTGTGTGTGAACCTGCAGGACAGTGATGACTGTGTGTGTATGTGTTTGTGTGTACGTACCTGCAGGACAGTGATGACTGTGTGTGTATGTGTTTGTGTGTACGTACCTGCAGGACAGTGATGACTGTGTGTTTGTGTAACTGCAGGACAGTGATGACTGTGTGAGTGTGTGTGTGCACCTGCAGGACAGTGATGACTGTGTGTGTGTGTGTGTGTACCTGCAGGACAGTGATGACTGTGTGTGTGTGTAACTGCAGGACAGTGATGACTGTGTGTGTGTGTGTGTGTACCTGCAGGACAGTGATGACTGTGTGTGTATGTGTTTGTGTGTACGTACC
>PYXC01001266.1:332500-345000 GCA_015244755.2 Tenualosa ilisha | reverse complement strand
ATCCCTCTAGATCACAGACGCATTCAGATGCTCTCACACACACACACACACACTACAGGCAGGCTATATTATTGCGTAAATGACAGAAATGACCAAAGTAGTCCCCCTCTCACCCTCCACCCAACCATCGCACCCCAAGTGAGTTGAACACCATGCTGGGGACAACAGCCTGGCTACAGTCTGACACAGTCTGTATGTCTGGGCCCGGGAGCCCACGAGATCATAATCATAAAGGGTTATAAATCACGAGATCATAATCATAAAGGGTTATAAATCACGAGATCATAATCATAAAGGGTTATAAATCACGAGATCATAATCTTCCCAAAGGGTTCAAAGGGTCATTTCCAACCATAACATATGAATTTAAAGTGCGTCGCACACGCGCCCCTGCCCACCTCCCGGGCACACACGCCCCTGCCCACCTCCCGGGCACACACGCCCCTGCCCACCTCCCGGGCACATGCCCCTGCCCACCTCCTGGGAGTGGGAAAAAGTTCAGGCTCAGTATTTTTTTTCAGTACCATAAAACACACACAGTCACACACACACTCTCTCTTTCTCAGATCTTTAAGATGTGTCTTGTTTTGTGTGTGTGTGTGTGTGTGTGTTGTAATTATGTCCCTGTGTGTGTTGGGCAGGTGTCGAAGATCGCTGCGTACGCGTACAGTGCCATCTCCCAGATCAAGGTGGACGCCAAAGAGGAGCTGGTGGTGCAGTTTGCCGTCCCTTAAGAGACACGCCCTGACCCCCCCCCCGTCCCCTCCCCCATACATGCTGTCAACCCATACTCCACCCCCGCCCCCCCATACACACACTCAACCTCTCTCATAAAGCAGACACACACACACACACACACACACACACACACACACTCACACTCACAGAGACTGTTGTTCACATGGACACACTCATACAGGCGCACCCACACACACACACCCCTCCTCCACTGAGTTCCTTCCCCTAGTGAGTATGTCTGGAGGGACTATTGTTCTGATGTCTGTAATTTCACATGAATCTGTTTTAGTTCATTAGGGTTCTTTACTGTGTGTGTGTGTGTGTGTGTGTGTGTGTGTGTTCCTGTAAAAAAAAAAAAAAAAAAAAAAAACCCAACTCAGTTTATCCTTTTTTAACTCCTTCCCTTCCCCCTGTTTTCTTATTCACCCCTAAGGTCAACTGGCCAATAGTGAGGCAGGTTGACACTCGTAACCCCACCCCCATGGGCAGCTGGCCTGTAGTGAGTTTGGCTCAGGCCCCACCCCTGTCCTCGGGGCCCCGCCTACTGGTTATTTATTGGTCTTTTAACTTGTGCGTGCCTGCCCACGACCCCCTGCAGCAGTGCATTCTGGGCCGGGTATGGTGGGCTTCTAAAGGGACATGACTTCCTGCTTTTAATCAATTAATTAATTAATGAGTTAATTATGGGATTAATGAAATGCTGGCTGATTGCGTTGCGCTGGCTAACGCTGGTTAAGGCTGGTTGTATTGAGTGAGCCAGTGCAGTGCCCCTTTCTGGACTCGTGCTGCTGCTGTTGCTGCTGTTCTTGGGCTGTTCTAAACATCTTTCTGTTCGCTCATCCCCACCTACTGCTCTGCATTCTGACTACATGGAATTCTGCATTAAAGGATTTGGAAGTATCTTCACACTGGTACTGTTGTATCTGGGGGTTGTGTGGCAGGGGTTTGATTCGGGTTGGTTGGCTTGGGTTGGGCGTGGTGGGGCGTGGCTGAGTTGGACTGTGCGGGGAGGGGAGGGCTGGGCTGGGGTGTGAAATAGGGGTTGGGTTAAGCTTAGCTTGGATGGGCTGGGATGGGTTGGATTAAGATGAGCTGGGTTGGGTTGTTTTGGGTTAAGATGAGCTGGGGTGGGTTGGGTTGGATTAAGATGAGCTGGGTTGGGTTGGGTTGGGTTAAGATGAGCTGGGGTGGGTTGGGTTGGGTTAAGATGAGCTGGGTTGGGTTGGGTTAAGATGGGTTGGGTTGGGTTGGGTTAAGATGAGCTGGGTTGGGTTGGGTTAAGATGGGTTGGGTTGGGTTGGGTTGGGTTAAGATGAGATGGGTTGGGTTGGGTTAAGATGAGATGGGTTGGGTTGGGTTAAGATGAGATGGGTTGGGTTGGGTTAAGATGAGATGGGTTGGGTTGGGTTAAGATGAGCTGGGATGGGTTGGGTTAAGATGGGTTGGGTTGGGTTGGGTTAAGATGAGCTGGGATGGGCTGGGTTGGTGTGGGTTGGGTTAAGATGAGCTGGGTTGGGTTAAGATGGGTTGGGTTGGGTTAAGATGAGCTGGGTTGGGTTAAGATGGGTTGGGTTGGGTTAAGATGAGATGGGTTGGGTTGGTGTGGGTTGGGTTAAGATGAGCTGGGTTGGGTTGGGTTAAGATGGGTTGGGTTGGGTTGGGTTAAGATGAGATGGGTTGGGTTGGGTTAAGATGAGATGAGTTGGGGTGAGTTGGGTTGGGTTAAGATGAGATGAGATGGGTGGGGTTGGGTTAAGATGGGTTGGGTTGGGTTGGGTTAAGATGAGATGGGTTGGGTTGGGTTAAGATGAGATGGGTTGGTTGGGTTAAGATGGGTTGGGTTGGGTTAAGATGAGATGAGGTGGGTGGGGTTGGGTTGGGTTAAGATGAGTTGGGGTGAGTTGGGTTGGGTTAAGATGAGATGAGATGGGTGGGGTTGGGTTAAGATGGGTTGGGTTGGGTTGGGTTAAGATGAGATGAGATGGGTGGGTTTGGGTTAAGATGAGCTGGGTTGGGGTGGGTTAAGATGGGTTGGGTTGGGTTGGGTTAAGATGAGATGAGATGGGTGGGGTTGGGTTAAGATGAGCTGGGTTGGGGTGGGTTGGGTTTGGTTAAGATGAGATGAGATGGGTGGGGTTGGGTTAAGATGAGCTGGGTTGGGGTGGGCTGGGTTGCGTCTGGGCCTCTGATGTGACAAATGCAGGGGGATAATCCAGGGTGCTGTGTATAACATGGCTAAGTTCACCCAGGGGGAGTGGTAAACCTTGTAATAGCAGAACCTGGAGTCCTAATTCTTTTAATTTAGCAAAGGCAACAGGCTACGTTATTAGCAGGTTTACCACTTTCTCTAGGTGAGCACAGAACAGGTGAGCTGAACGCTTTGTTGTTTGCACAGGCGCAGCTGAGAGTCATCACTTACTATCTGAGAGTCATCACTTACTATCTGAGAGTCATCACTCACTATCTGAGAGTCATTACTTACTATCTGAGAGTCATCACTTACAATCTGAGTCATCACTTACTATCTGAGAGTCATCACTTACTATCTGAGTCATCACTTACTATCTGAGAGTCATCACTTACTATCTGAGAGTCATTACTTACTATCTGAGAGTCATTACTTACTATCTGAGAGTCATCACTTACTATCTGAGTCATCACTTACTATCTGAGTCATCACTTACTATCTGAGAGTCATCACTTACTGAGTCATCACTTACTATCTGAGAGTCATCACTTACTATCTGAGAGTCATCACTTACTATCTGAGTCATCACTTACTATCTGAGAGTCATTACTTACTATCTGAGTCATCACTTACTATCTGAGAGTCATTACTTACTATCTGAGAGTCATTACTTACTATCTGAGTCATCACTTACTATCTGAGAGTCATCACTTACTATCTGAGAGTCATCACTTACTATCTGAGAGTCATCACTTACTATCTGAGAGTCATCACTTACTATCCATCACTTACTGTTTGTTTTGTGTTTTTATCTGAGCCTGATTGGATGCATTGAAACATAGACTTACTTTCTCTTCCACTCTGGAGGTGGAAACTCAGTGTCAATGTGCTCAGTGTCTTAATGTTGTGGGTTTTGATGCACATCTGACTTTCTGACACACCCACTAAATAATAGCAACTACCTGAGAAGCCTGTTGCCAAACGTGCTACATCGCGGCCAAACCCTTCAATTAGTAAACCGTACTAAACCGCACCAAAGTGAAGCATCGGTTGAACTGGCCCCAGGTGTATCACTTCATAACCCATCTAGTCTGCCCCACCCCTCCTCAGGTGTATCACTTCATAACCCATCTAGTCTGCCCCACCCCTCCTCAGGTGTATCACTTCATAACCCATCTAGTCTGCCCCACCCCTCCTCAGGTGTATCACTTCATAACCCATCTAGTCTGCCCCACCCCTCCTCAGGTGTATCACTTCATAACCCATCTAGTCTGCCCCACCCCTCCTCAGGTGTATCACTTCATAACCCATCTAGTCTGCCCCACCCCTCCTCAGGTGTATCACTTCATAACCCATCTAGTCTGCCCCACCCCTCCTCAGGTGTATCACTTCATAACCCATCTAGTCTGCCCCACCCCTCCTCAGGTGTATCACTTCATAACCCATCTAGTCTGCCCCACCCCTCCTCAGGTGTATCACTTCATAACCCATCTAGTCTGCCCCACCCCTCCTCAGGTGTATCACTTCATAACCCATCTAGTCTGCCCCACCCCTCCTCAGGTGTATCACTTCATAACCCATCTAGTCTGCCCCACCCCTCCTCAGGTGTATCACTTCATAACCCATCTAGTCTGCCCACCCCTCCTCAGGTGTATCACTTCATAACCCATCTAGTCTGCCCCACCCCTCCTCAGGTGTGTGGCGTACAAGATGGCCAGTATGTAGCAAAATAATAAGACCATCTTATAGTGGTGATGGGAGCTATATTGACGGTGGTAGTGAAGCGGTTAAGAAACCTATACAAAGGGTTCGTTCGCTCAGAATGAACAAACTAACCAACTCGGAGGGGGGGGGGGGGTCATTCACACTGACACACAAATGTAGACACACACATTTGACCGATGCAACATGCCTTGCATCAGTGTGAGCAAGGAACAGACAGCAAAAGTGGAAGGGCAAAAACACGCTTATAGTTGACAACAATGGATCAGTGCTTAGCGGTCTGTTCTGTTGGCAGGGAGCTTTGCTAGGATTTGGACATTCACTACTTTGGGATACTTGCATTTTGAAGGCGAAAAAAGTAATTAGTGTGAATTGTGAATGCCACCTAATTCTAACAGCCCCACACCACCAACACACACACACACACATAGGCTAGTTGTAGGGCAACACATGCCAAAACAGGATGGGCATGAGAACGACTCCTCTGAGATGTTTTTATTGGAACGTCACGCTGTCAATCAACGGGCAGTGTTCTGATGGTGCTTCTCAGTCCACAGATGTCATGAAAGAGTAGCCATGGAGATGCCTCATGTTTCTGCGCTGTGATCGGTGGGTTTATGGCGGTGGCCGCGCTGCTGCCAGATTCCAGCCAATCGACGCTCCTGATTGGTCACTGCACTGAAGTCCATCATCTTCAAATGGGGCATGACTGCAATCACGTAACCCCTGGTCATGACAACACACACACACACACGTCACCAGTATGCTTACACAGTCACATGTGCTCGTATCTTCATTTGTCCTGGCCCAATAAAAACTTTAGACCTACACTTATGGCTAATAGTAGACTTTAAAATGTCTCTGCACCCCCCTAACCACACCCATTTGACGTTGTTGAAAAAGCCCTCTGAAAAGGGTGGAGACACTAAGGAACTAAGTAGGAGGGCTGGCTGAGAAAGGGCAGGGTGTGGGAGGCGGCCACTCAGTTCACTTCAGGTACTTGTTTCATGCCTCAGGGTTTACTTAGCTACATAGTGGTTTATCACAGCCGAGAGTTCTACATCTGGTTCAACATTAGAACTTTTTGACCCACGCCCATGTCAGTCACCGACAGTCACAACTGTGTGCTAAAGTGGGAGTTAAAGAAAAGAAATAAAAAAACAGGGCTCAGGATTTTCTCCCAATCCGGAGAACATTTCAAAAATTCCCCCTAAATAGTTTCAATGTAATTTTAGATGGAGAAATTTTGTAGTCTACAGCCTGAATATCAGAAAACACTAAGGAGGAAAACACAGGGAGGTATGATGTAGAGGTGAACTTTTGAGACACACTGTTGTCATTTTCGTTATCAAATGCAGTGGCGTAGTTAACCTCTATAGGGCGCAATTATCAAATGCAGTGGCGTAGTTAAACTCCATAGGATGCAGTTATCAAATGCAGTAGTGTAGTTGAAACTCCATAGGGTGCAGTTAAACTCTATAGTATATAGTATATATATATAGTATATAGAAATACTCCTCACATAAGTCATTTCATATCATATCAGTTAACCAACTCAGATAGCTGGGTTATGATAACCAATAGACGTTAACCAACCCAAACCGCTGGGTTGTGACCACTAGGCTTTAACCAACCAATAACCCAGACTGCTGGGTTATAGCAACCCAGATCACTGGGTTGTGACCACTAGGCTTTAACCAACTCAGACTGCTGGGTTATAGCAACCCAGATCACTGGGTTGTGACCACTAGGCTTTAACCAACTCAGACTGCTGGGTTATAGCAACCCAGATCACTGGGTTGTGACCACTAGGCTTTAACCAACTCAGACTGCTGGGTTATAGCAACCCAGATCACTGGGTTGTGACCACTAGGCTTTAACCAACTCAGACTGCTGGGTTATAGCAACCCAGATCACTGGGTTGTGACCACTAGGCTTCCCACTCTCCAGAGTTCAGACCCAGGCCAGGATAAAGGGCACACAGATCCCAATGTGCTGGTTTGTATTTCAGTGTGATCATTTACTGCACACACACACACTGTTGCTATGCAGATCAGCTCTGCCCTTCTGTAACTGGAGAATATGAGGCACATGTACACTATGCACCTGTCAGAAGGGAAAACAGTTGTAAGAGCACACACTCACACACACACACAGTCATGCATGCACATACACACACTTGTATCTAGACTTGTTCTCCAGGGCATTGCTATGCAGTGTGAGTGTGTGTAAGAGAGGGAGAACCCCCAGAGCACACACACACACCCACACGCACACCTGTATCCAGGCTCGTTCTCCGGGGTGTTGCTGTGCAGTGTGAGTGTGTGTAAGAGAAGGAAAACCCCCAGGGCACGCGCACACACACACACACACACACACACACACACACCTGTATCCAGGCTCGTTCTCCAGGGTGTTGCCGTGCAGTGTGAGTGTGTGTAAGAGAGGGAGAGTCCCCAATTTATCCACCTCTACCAGCCTGCTGATGCTGTTACCGTGGAGATATAACACCCGCAACTGCTGCAGCTCCATCAGGACCTGAGGAGGGACAGATACCAGAGGAACATCACACACACACACACACACATACAAACACGTGTGCACGCACACACATAAACATACAACACCATAGCCATCCGTGTGTGTTACCGGGTCTATGTGAGTGATATGGGAGAGGTCTATCCAGGCCAGTAGGGTGGGCTGGGTGAAGAGGGGGTCTAGGGTCTAGGGTGCTCAGTGTGTGTGGGTGTGTGTTACCGGGTCTATGTGAGTGATGTCGTTGAAGGAGAGGTCTATCCAGGCCAGTAGGGTGGGCTGGGTGAAGAGGGCGTCTAGGGTGCTCCTGAGGCCGGTGAGCTCGGTGATGATGTTGTTGTTGAGGCGCAGCGCTCTGCTGCTGAACTTCTTCTCTGACGAACGGCTCAGAGGACGCAGGCCTGTGTTGGGCTCCTCGCCCAGTACATCTGAACACATGGACACACACACGCACACACACACACACACACACACACACGCACAGAGAGAAGCATCATGCCACTACGTTAGCAGTCATATGTATAGGCCTGTCCCAGCACCCAGTCCATATGACGCCTACCTCAACAGTGACCTATGGCTTAACCATCTGTTAGGCTACCTACCATGATGGGCCAAAATTGATCCTGAATCATTTTGTTGGTCTGTGTAAATTACAGTGGGTACTGCGCAAACAGGCATGGCCACACGGTCACCTCTAATCTTGCTGGAAGGGATCCATATGAAAGATAAAATACCCACGATAGCGACTCATAGGCAACATGTTAGACATCTGGTATAGGAGGACATTAAAAACAGAGACGTTTTAACTGGAAGCCGATGGGATTTTGAACAAAAGTCGTCTCATGGCGAAATAATCTTGCTTTGGAGGTGCGCATAGGCCACTAGGCTTAGACTCTACCACTCGCAGACCGAGTGGAGTGGAATGGTTATCTGTTATGAGATTACAGCACAAATAGGTATGTCAGTAAACACTTTCAACGGAAACATTTTGTTACATTACATTTACATTTACATTTATGCATTTAGCAGACGCTTGTATCCAAAGCGACTTGTCAACAACTTGTCAAGACAACTTATCAACTATCAATCCTTCAGCGACTTACAACTTGTCAACTATCAGTCAGTCAACTATCAATCAACTATCAATTGTTGATCTGGTTCAATGAGTTTCAGCACCATATGTGGGAAACTGCATTACATTACATTTATGCATTTGCAGATGCTTTTATCCAAAGGAACTTACAACTTGGCAACTATAATTATTCAGGGCCAGTCTCCCCTAGAGCAACTTAGGGTTAAGCGCCTTGCTCAAGGCACTAGCCAGGTTCCTTAACCACTACGCTACCGCCTGTTGCTTTGAGTACCAACAAAACCGAGAATAAAATAAGCGCTGTATATAGTAGCTGTCTAGAGAAGTTTAGGCCTATGCATATCAACACTGAGCGGACCAAACAAGTTTATCATCGAAAATGCCATCAAACGGGGGCGGGCTACTACTGAACAGAGTAACAGAACCGCGCTGACAGGCCAAAGCACCTACCGCACAAGGCTGGGAGATTTCAATTACACCACACTGGCCTGATTAGTTTTAATAATCAGTAACAACAAAAGGTGTTTAATTGTCCACGACTTTCACTCTGCAACAGTAGACTTAGCACATGTGCTGGGGCTCAGCCCCGGACAACCCCGATCCAATTTAACCCCTGCACACACATCAGGTTTACAGTTAACTCTCTGTTTCAGTCCCATGAAAAGCCTATAGCTGCCCCTTGAATTTCATTGAAATGCAGTGGACTACATGTTTACCCTGAGGGTGTTGGCCACTGTCCATGGGCTTGTTTTGAACCAAGAACGGACCAATGGTAACCTTAAATTAAGATGATGAAACATGAATTGAGTTCCGACTTGCTCCATGCCTCGGACTATGAAGCCTTAGGTGATGTACTGTAGGCCTCACACACACACATTAGGCCTACATAGGTACAAACAAACAGTTGTAGTTTGTAAACTTTCTCCATAGGGTAAAACATATTGAAATGCTTACACTTCAAAAATGTATTAAGGAAACGTTTTCGTACAGCGGCAAATTCAATTTTAGTTTGGGAGTAGCCCTACCTGCCATCGAGCTGAGACACTTAAATGAGAAATCAAGTGGGGGACCAAACATTATCCAGCGCCCCTCACAGACTGTTCCCGTAGTAGAGTGTTAGACTAGGCTACACCCATGCACTTTTAATCGCATCGACAGAAAAGAGTAGACGACCTGTACTAACAGAAGCGTGATCAGGAAATATGTGTCGCTATCTCATCGTGATGAACTAGTCCGGTCACCGACACAAACTTGACAGTCGCTGTGTTTCAACCAAAGACTCGGAGCGGAGCCACAACAAGCGGTTGCCGCGGTGACCTGTCTGCGCTCTTGTCAAGCATGCGCTGAAGTCAAGTCAAATCAAGTGAATTTATTTGCATCGCACATTTAACCAAAGATCGTTTCAAATATTTAGAACCCTCTGATTTAACCCTCGACGCGCTTTTCAAACAATAAAATAACAATAAAGAATAAATAATAATGAGGATGACAAAACAATGACAAAAGCAATAAAGCTAATTAAATAATATGATAGCTGACATATCTGGAGAAGAAGGATACATGTAAGGATGTTTTTTTAGACTACAGCTCTGTATTGCCCATTGTTCCCAGTATACTTGACAGCAAGCTCAGGTGTCTTGGTCTAAGCACCAATCTATACAGATAGATCTTTCTTCTCATAAGGGCAACATCGGTTGGTGAGAATAGACTCCATCACTTCAGCCCCCTGGGCACAGGTGCTCCTCAGTGTTGTGTCCTGAGCCCTCTCCTGTACTCCCTGCACACTCACGACTGTGCAGCTATGTATAGCTCTAATATGGTCATTAAGTTTGCTGATGACACCTCTGTAATTGGTCTGATTACCAACAATGATGAGACAGCCAGCAGGAGCGAAGTCAACAACTTCACACAGTGGTGTCAGGACAGCAACCTTTCTCTCAGCATTGAAAAGACCAAGGAGCTGATAACAAACTTCAGGAAGAATGGATATCAATTGGACCCCATTACCACCAATGGTTCAACAGTGAAAAGGGTGAACAACCTCAAGTTCCTTGGTGTTAACATCCCAGACCAGACCTGGGACACACAGGACACACAGGCCACACAGGACACACAGGCCACACAGGACACACAGGACACACAGGCCACACAGGACACACAGGACACACAGGCCACACAGGCCACACAGGCCACACAGGACACACAGGCCACACAGGCCACACAGGACACACAGGACACACAGGACACACTGACCAGACTGTTAAAAAAGCTCATCAGCGTCTCTTCCACCTCAGACGACTAAGGAAGTTTGGGATGGGAACAAAGATCCTGAAGGCCTTTTATAGAGGCACCACAGAGACTGGAGACTGGACTGGACTGACTGGAAGCATCACTGCATAGTTTGAAGGTTGCCCTGCTACCAAACGAAAGGCACTGCAAAGAGTCGTGTGCACAGCACAAAGCATCTGTGGATGTGACCTGCCCTCCATATATAAAATCCATAAATTTTATATATATATATACAGGGTGCGATTTGTCAAAAAAAAAAAAAAGCAATCAACAGGTTTAATTCTTTTTTAGGTTAATGGTAGACCCTATGTGCCTAAATTATGAACAGATGAGCATTCATCTTCAATGCAAACTGAAAAAGACATGAAACGTTTCATTTTCTGTGCCGGCCACGATGTGATGGCTTATTTGGGCTTCAGAACCATGGATAAGGTCCGATCACGCGAACATGTCAGAGGAAAACGTAACATGGTCTAGAAAACGTAACAATAATGATTTCACATGTCATAAAATATGATTTCACATGTTATGTCAAAGTAACTAATTATAAAACTAAAAAAACTGTTTGCTCTGATGTCGGATTTCATGTGGCCTTTTCGGTTTTCCTGTTGGCGCGTCATCTGCAGCGTGTCGTCCTTCTTTTATCCACATCTCTGCGAACCTCTGCGCAGGGAACGAACACACATCTGGCCCATTAACAGCGATGAAAATTTTCCCTCGTTTTTTATTAGTTCCGCGTAGAATGCAGAAACAGTGTATTTACGTGCATGGGGACGTTCGCGAACAACGAGATTACCGACAACTCGGGTCAGGTTGAAAGTTAGTAGGCTACCAACAATGTAGATTATAACTGTCACAACCTGATTTCAATTTCAGTCGTTTTTTTTAAATTATTGACGGGGTTTTATCCCCCCGAGGATAAATTCATTCAGCAGAGGTAAAAACCAGAGGGGGGATGATCTCCCCCATTCCCCCCCTACAAATCGCACCACCTACAATCGCATATATATAGCCCCGTCTCCGGAGGGAGAAAGCGGGGTTGCTGGGAGGGCGATCTAGAATGGGGTCTTAGATCACTGATGTTGGTCCGGAGGGAGATCTAGGTCGGGTCTTAGATCACCGATGTTGGTCCGGAGGGAGACCTAGGTCGGGTCTTAGATCACTGATGTTGGTCCGAATGTTGGTCCGCTGATGTGTATATTTGAGACAACACAGGCGTGATGCACTGATGTGTCCTGCTAGGTTGCATTTTCAGTTGAAATCTGTGGAGTGGGACAGACTAAAATAGAAGGAGTTACCACAGTAGTAATCGAGCCTATGGATGAAATGAAGGCATTGAGCCTATAGGCAGGATTGCTTTAACTCTCGCCGAGGCCTGGGGCAGACACCCCCAGGTAGACATAGAGAAGGACATGGTATTTAAAGTCAAATACGGAGGAGGTACAAATGTTTACAGATCCAAATCCAATTGAACACCTGTGGAGAGATTCCAAAAGGTTGCAAGGGTACCCTTCCAGTCTGAGACCTGGAACAGTTTGCAAAAGAGGAGAGGTCCAAAAGTTGGGAGATTTAAGAAGTCCAGGAGGCCACAGATTCAGTTTTTATTCATATTTTCCAAAGCACGTGCAACCAGATATTAGGTTGAGGGTGGAAATGCCACTACCTCTGTCAGGCCAGTTTTTTGAGTTCTGACTGTACAGGCCCCTACACATTTCTTTTTGGCCAATAACCGAAAAACAACAGAATTTGAGCAAGAAGTAATATCAGTTTGATAATATAGAAATTATTAGATTTAGATGACGGGTGAGACATGAAGCCAAACAGCACATTAGCAAGGGAGCTGTGGCCGGGGCCAGAATAACACGCCTATGATTTCGGTTTTTGGCTCTGGCTGTAGCTCCACCCATGAGCTCACGAGTCTTCACTGGTTTGGCCAAT
>PYXC01001266.1:322500-327500 GCA_015244755.2 Tenualosa ilisha | reverse complement strand
TTATGATTCCACTAAGGGCCTTATGATTCCACGCAGGGCCTTATGATTCCACTAAGGGCCTTATGATTCCACGCAGGGCCTTATGATTCCACGCAGGGCCTTATGATTCCACTAAGGGCCTTATGATTCCACTAAGGGCCTTATGATTCCACTAAGGGCCTTATGATTCCACTAAGGGCCTTATGATTCCACTAAGGGCCTTATGATTCCACTAAGGGCCTTATGATTCCACGCAGGGCCTTATGATTCCACGCAGGGCCTTATGATTCCACGCAGGGCCTTATGATTCCACGCAGGGCCTTATGATTCCACGCAGGGCCTTATGATTCCACTAAGGGCCTTATGATTCCACGCAGGGCCTTATGATTCCACGCAGGGCCTTATGATTCCACTAAGGGCCTTATGATTCCACTAAGGGCCTTATGATTCCACGCAGGGCCTTATGATTCCACGCAGGGCCTTATGATTCCACGCAGGGCCTTATGATTCCACGCAGGGCCTTATGATTCCACGCAGGGCCTTATGATTCCACGCAGGGCCTTATGATTCCACGCAGGGCCTTATGATTCCACGCAGGGCCTTATGATTCCACGCAGGGCCTTATGATTCCACGCAGGGCCTTATGATTCCACGCAGGGCCTTATGATTCCACTAAGGGCCTTATGATTCCACTAAGGGCCTTATGATTCCACTAAGGGCCTTATGATTCCACTAAGGGCCTTATGATTCCACTAAGGGCCTTATGATTCCACGCAGGGCCTTATGATTCCACGCAGGGCCTTATGATTCCACGCAGGGCCTTATGATTCCACGCAGGGCCTTATGATTCCACTAAGGGCCTTATGATTCCACTAAGGGCCTTATGATTCCACGCAGGGCCTTATGATTCCACGCAGGACCTTATGATTCCACTAAGGACCTTATGATTCCATGATTCCACGCAGAGCCTTATGGTTCCATGATTCCACGCAGAGCCTTGTGATTCCATGATTTCATGATCGAAAACATAAATGGAGTCACAGAATCCGGACATGAAAACGGAATTTGCATATGAACACAAAGTTGAACTGAATTTGATAATATTGCATGTTGATGCTATAAATGTTTATTTTTAAATAAAACCTTTAGCATTTTCTACTTTAGAACCTTCTAGAACAAGAAGACGACCATTTACCAGGCCACATTTTCTACGTTAGAACCTTCTAGAACAAGGAGACATCCATTTCCCAGGCCACATCTGAATGGCTTAAAGCTCAAAGCCATAGGGGCTGAATAAAGTCCTTTCATCTCTCCAGCAACGCAGCGAAACCAGTGATTGTGTTGCCAACTAGAATGTGCATTAAAGATCCTATCGCATTAAAGAAGCAAGTCCTTCTGTTTAAAAGGGCTGATGTGTATAGCCCAACAATAATAGGCGATGCGTGATTCTAATTTAATATCCGTATAGGTCCAGCTTATCCAGATCTGGGCCTGCAGGCCTGGCAGGATCATGGGTGTGGGAAATATAAACAGGATTTTTTTTTGAGAAAAAAAAAACAGAATTTGAGGCAAAATGAGTCTTGTCTGTGTGTGTGTGAGCTTCTTCCTCCTCCCTCTGCAGTTGGAGCTGGTGGCCATGTTCCGCTACGTGATTGAGAACGACGGCGGCTACAGCCTCAGTGAGAACCTCCAGCAGTTTTTCACCAGGAAGAGTAAGTGTTACACACACACACTCGCACTCACACTCGCACTCACACCCTCCTGCAGTTTTTCACCAGGAAGAGTAAGTATTACAAACAAACACACACACACCCTCCTGCAGTTTTTCGAATGGAAGAGTAAGTGTTTCCACACACTCACACCAGCAGGTTTTCACCAGGAAGAGTGAGTGTTTCTACATACATATTCAGTACATACATATATATATAGACATACATATACATCTGGTGTGTGTTTGATATACATTTGTGTGTGTGTGTGTGTGTGTGTAGCTGCACTGGATGTATCATCTTCGTCCAGCAGTTCCTCTGATGGAGAATCGCCTTTACTGAGGAGGAAGACCTCTGTGCGCTTCCTGGAACTCAGCACTGTGGCTAGCAACACCGTCAGGTACACTCACACACACTCCACCACCACCACTTCGCTTTAGTCAAAGCCAAGGATCACTAGTTGATCCCTGCTTTTTACTGTATGAAAGCCCTGGGGGTATCCAAGGAGGAGGTTCAACAGACAGAGTCTGAGTTTGAGAACTGAACCTGTGAGTCTGAGTCTGAAGAGGACTGAACCTGTGAGTCTGAGTCTGAAGAGGACTGAACCTGTGAGTCTGAGTCTGAAGAGGACTGAACCTGTGTGTCTGAGTCTGAAGAGGACTGAACCTGTGTGTCTGAGTCTGAAGAGGACTGAACCTGTGTGTCTGAGTCTGAAGAGGACTGAACCTGTGAGTCTGAGTCTGAGGAGGACTGAACCTGTGAGTCTGAGTCTGAGGAGGACTGAACCTGTGAGTCTGAGTCTGAGGAGGACTGAACCTGTGAGTCTGAGTCTGAGGAGGACTGAACCTGTGAGTCTGAGTCTGAGGAGGACTGAACCTGTGAGTCTGAGTCTGAGGAGGACTGAACCTGTGAGTCTGAGTCTGAGGAGGACTGAACCTGTGAGTCTGAGGAGGACTGAACCTGTGAGTCTGAGTCTGAGGAGGGCTGAACCTGTGAGTCTGAGTCTGAGGAGGGCTGAACCTGTGAGTCTGAGTCTGAGGAGGGCTGAACCTGTGAGTCTGAGTCTGAGGAGGACTGAACCTGTGAGTCTGAGTCTGAGGAGGACTGAACCTGTGAGTCTGAGTCTGAGGAGGACTGAACCTGTGACACTGAGTCTGAGGAGGACTGAACCTGCGATGACTAAACCCGAGCAGTCGGTTCCAAAATTCTGGTTAGGAATTGGCTCAATCAGCACTGTGTTGGATAAACATAGAGCTGTGCACGTTCATGGCAAATTTATAAGCCTTGTTCAGACTGCCAGTCCAAATCCGATTTTTTGCGCATCCAGATTGTATCTAGCTTGAAGTCTGGACAGCAGAAAACCACATAAAATGTGTTTTTTTTCCCAATCTTGTTCAACCCACATTGAAGTGGTTTCAGTTGTGATTGGGTTTGTCTCGATCTGAACAGTCTAACCACAGGACTTCAGCGCAGGACACAGGACTTCAGCGCCCTTTAGTCATTTGCAACGGAACACAAACAGCAACACGTGGGATGTAGAAGCGACTGATTAAGGCAGCGTTTCTCAAACTGTGGGGCAGACACACGACACGTGGGATGCACTCTGCCTCCCGAAGTCACACCCATTCTTCTCTGTCAGATTACTCACAGAGGTTTCGTCATAAACTGCAGCGGTGTTATTCACTAGTTGCTTTGATGAATGGTTTGTGAGAAAATTAGCTTTGAATTTGTATAAAAATACTAATGTAATCTAATAATTCACCTCCGTGAAATATCTCCTCATCTCTGAACTCAAATACGGCACACTGAGTAATCCTGTGTTGAAATCCCATCAAATGTCTGCATTGTCTCCAACCCGCACCACCAAATGATTTATTTCTTTTCTATGCCAAAAGTTCTTCTATAGTCAGGGGTCTCTGCAGTATTTCAGCAGGGCCTCAAAGGGTTTAATGAGTTCTTCTATAGTCAGGGGTCTCTGTGCAGTATTTCAGCAGGGCCTCAAAGGGTTTAATGAGTTCTTCTATAGTCAGGGGTCTCTGTGCAGTATTTCAGCAGGGCCTCAAAGGGTTTAATGAGTTCTTCTATAGTCAGGGGTCTCTGTGCAGTATTTCAGCAGGGCCTCAAAGGGTTTAATGCTTCATTTGAGAGAGAAATGAATCATAAATCAAGACTTCACCAGAATGTAAAATGTAACCTATTTTTATGCCACCCTACTTTGCATGGCTAGGGTTAGGGTACCTAGGATTAGGATGCCACCGTACTTTGCATGGTTAGGGTGCCACCCTACTTTGTATGGCTAGGGTTAGGATGCACCATACTTTGTATGGCTAGGGTTACGGTGCACCCTACTTTGCATGGCTAGGGTTAGGGTGCACCATACTTTGCATGGCTAGGGTTAGGGTGCACCCTACTTTGTATGGTTAGGGTTAGGGTGCACCCTACTTTGTATGGTTAGGGTTAGGGTGCCACCCTACTTTGTATGGCTAGGGTTAGGGTGCACCCTACTTTGCATGGCTAGGGTTAGGATGCACCCTACTTTGTATGGCTAGGGTTAGGATGCACCCTACTTTGTATGGCTAGGGTTAGGGTGCACCCTACTTTGCATGGCTAGGGTTAGGATGCACCCTACTTTGTATGGCTAGGGTTAGGATGCACCCTACTTTGTATGGCTAGGGTTAGGATGCACCCTACTTTGCATGGCTAGGGTTAGGGTGCACCCTACTTTGTATGGCTAGGGTTAGGATGCACCCTACTTTGCATGGCTAGGGTTAGGATGCACCATACTTTGTATGGCTAGGGTTAGGATGCACCCTACTTTGCATGGCTAGGGTTAGGGTGCACCCTACTTTGCATGGCTAGGGTTAGGGTGCACCCTACTTTGCATGGCTAGGGTTAGGATGCACCCTACTTTGCATGGCTAGGGTTAGGGTGCACCCTACTTTGCATGGCTAGGGTTAGGGTGCACCCTACTTTGCATGGCTAGGGTTAGGGTGCACCCTACTTTGCATGGCTAGGGTTACGGTGCACCCTACTTTGTATGGCTAGGGTTAGGGTGCACCCTACTTTGCATGGCTAGGGTTAGGGTGCACCCTACTTTGCATGGCTAGGGTTAGGGTGCACCCTACTTTGCATGGCTAGGGTTAGGGTGCACCCTACTTTGTATGGCTAGGGTTAGGGTGCCACTGTACTGTGCATGCTGGGGGCTGGTGGGGAAAGACCACTGGATTAAGGGCAACTCTGCTTTTTTTTAATTGAATTGAATTGAACTGAATATTGTTTTGCTATAATGACTTGTCAGTGATGATATTGGCT
>PYXC01001266.1:302500-320000 GCA_015244755.2 Tenualosa ilisha | reverse complement strand
ACACACACATACACACACACACACACACACACACACACACACACTAAATATCTTTTCTAACCCCACAGAGTCTCTGGTGGCTGACACACACACACACACACACACACACACACACTAAATATCTTTTCTAACCCCACAGAGTCTCTGGTGGCTCAGCTCCAGCACCGACTGCAGAAGGTGCAGAGGGACCAGACTGACCAGGAGACGCAGCACAAGAACGCACTGCTGGAGCTCCAGAATAAGAATGATGGGTGGGTGTGTGTGTGGGTGGGTGTTGTGTGGGTGGGTGTGTGTGGGTGGGTGTGTGTGTGTGGGTGTGTGTGTGTTTTGGGATGTCAGAGTGCAGTCAGGTAATGCAACTTAGCACAGGACTGCACTTACAGAACTCCATTGTAAACATTGTGTGTGTGTGTGTGTGTGTGTGTGTGTGTGTGTGTGTGTGTGTGTGTGTGTGTCCTAGGCTTCTCCAGAGGCTGCATGAGGTCCTTAGACAGTCTCAGGATCTGAAGACGGATAATCTTCAGAAGGACAAGAAAATGGATGACCTCTCTGATGACAATGGAGTGCTTGCAACACAGGTGTGTGTGTGTGTGTGTGTGGGTGGGTGTGTGTGTTTGTTTGGTCTTTGTCGTGCTTTGTTGTGGTTGTTCACATGGGGGTGTGTGTGTGTGGAGGGGGAGTGTTATGCCTCAGCTGTTTTGATTGGCGAATTCATCTTCTCCTGTGTGTGTGTGTGTGCGTGTGCGCGTGTGTGTGTGTGTGTGTGTGTGTGTGTGTGCGTGTGCTCAGGTGCGTGAGCTGGCGGGGCAGCTGGCGTTGTTACAGCAACAAGTGATGCAACTACAGGAGGCGGAGCTTCAGAGTGGTAGCAGGAAGCAGGAACTGGAGCAGGAGCTAAGAGAGGCGCTACAGCACAAGGTTGCGCGTACACACACACACCACACACACACACACACACACACAAACACACACACACACACACACCACTGCAACATATAATTTTGAGTTAATACAAGAAGAGAAAATGAAGTTCTGTCCACTGGTGTGTTGAGCTCCAGACCTCTTCTCTGCGTCAGACTCTCGCTGAGAGGAGTCAATTATCTCTGGGCCTCTGAGCCACCTCACCCCATAACACCCCATAACACCCCACCTCACCCCATAACATCCCACCTCACCCCGTAACACCCCCCCCCCCCCATAACACCCCATAACACCCCACCTCACCCCATAACACCCCACTCACCCCATAACATCCCACCTCACCCCATAACACCCCACCTCACCCCGTAACCCCCCCCCCCATAACACCCCACCTCACCCCATAACATCCCACCTCACCCCATAACACCCCACCTCACCCCGTAACCCCCCCCCATAACACCCCACCTCACCCCATAACACCCCATAACACCCCACCTCACCCCATAACACCCCACCCCACCTCACCCCATAACATCCCACCTCACCCCATAACATCCCACCTCACCCCGTAACACCCCCCCCCCCCCCCCCCCCCCATAACACCCATAACACCCCACCTCACCCCATAACACCCCACCTCACCCCATAACATCCACCTCACCCCATAACGCCCCACCTCACCCATAACATCCCACCTCACCCCATAACACCCCCCCCCCCCCATAACACCCCACCTCACCCCATAACACCCCATAACACCCCACCTCACCCATAACATCCCACCTCACCCATAACGCCCCACCTCACCCCATAACATCCCACCTCACCCCGTAACACCCCCCCCCCATAACACCCCACCTCACCCCATAACACCCCATAACACCCCACCTCACCCCATAACATCCCACCTCACCCCGTAACACCCCATAACACCCCACCTCACCCCATAACATCCCACCTCACTCCGTAACACCCCACCTCACCCCATAACACCCCACCTCACCCCGTAACACCCCCATAACACCCATAAACCCCACCTCACCCCGTAACACCCCACCTCACCCCGTAACACCCCACCTCACCCGTAACACCCCCCCATAACACCCCATAACACCCCACCTCACCCCGTAACACCCCACCCCACCTCACCCCATAACACCCCACCTCACCCCACAACACACACACTAAGGCCCCTAATCTACAGACAGAGAGACACAGACAGAAAGAGAGAGAGACAGACAGACAGACACACACAGACAGAAAGAGAGAGAGACAGACGGAGACACACACACACACATAGAGAGAGAGAGAGAGAGAGAGAGAGAGAGAGAGAGAGAGACAAGGAGATGGATGACTAAAGCACACGTAAGAGCCTGACACACATAGACTGAGAGAAAGGGGTGATGCAGAGAGAATGCAGGTAGAGAACAAGTTTAGGGTGAAGATTAGAGAGAAACACAGAGAAAGAGAAGGAAAGTACAAAATGACAAGTGAAAGTCAGAGCAAGTGATGGAGACAGACAAAGAGAGAGTGTGTGTGTGTGTGTGTGTGTGTGTGAGCTTGCAAGAGGGCGAGAAAGAGAGGACAGAAAGCAAGGCCCCATAAAGAGAATGGAGGGGGGGTATTAAGAGACAGATACAGAAGTTTGGAGTAAACAAATAAGAGAAGGAGGGAAGCAAAAGAAGAGAACACACAGACAAAGAGGAGTGAGAATCTCTCTCTCTCTCTCTCTCTCTCTCTGTGTGAGAGAGAGAGTGTTAAGAGTGTTTCTAGTTACACAATACACAACTTAAAGTCCATGACATCACCACACAACACAATCCCAGGCTGAAGGGCAGCAAGACAGCCTGCAGTCCCCACACCACAAGAACCTGGAGCCTTTAACAAGAGCTGGATCACTTGGGCAGCTTAAGAACACACACCACCACGCAACGACACAAGGTTACACACACACACCACACACACTCAGATATATACACACATACCTACACCTATTCTCACTCACTCACACACTTACACCTACATACATTGCTGATGGGCTTGCACGTGTGTGTGTGTGTTGTGCAGATGCATGTCTGTCTGTGATCTTTGTGCTCAACTGGTGTGTGTGTGTGTGTGTGTGTGTGTGTGTCTCTCCAGGAGTGTGTGAGCGAGCAGCTGGAGATCGAGCGTGGCAAGGTGTGTGTTCTGGAAGAGCAGCTGATGGAGGCGCGTTCTAAACCCTGTCACCATAGAGATGGGGAGGTCATGGGACCCATAATGGAGGTACAGCACACACACACACACACACACACACACACACACACACTAGTATGCACCCGGCCTCTCCTGGTCAAAGTCTCTCTCCTCTGCGTGAAACAATAATGTTCAATAGTAAATGTTTTGCAGTCAGTCTGATCGATCCCAAAGCTGATATTGGAATACTGCCGTTGTGGTTGGGCTGATGTCAAAGCTCATACGTGAAAAATGAACATGCAGCTACCAAGCTGATTCTTGTCAACCCAGACCCTGTAAAAGACAAAAAAGCTTTGTCTCGGGGAGAAGAGGTGTGAGCAGCCCAACCAGATCTATGAGGCCACTTTCTCTTCAGTATCTTCTGCATGCCCAGTAAAATATTCTACACAACACATCTGTGTGATATGTTGTGCTAAAGATATCAATTATGTAAATATTAAGAAATTTAGAATCAAATGTTCTGTCTTTTTGACTACTTCATGCAGTGGATCCCTCTTCATAGTTAGACTATTAGGCTACTTCTGTGGACATGAATGCACACACACACACACACACACACACACACACACACACACACTTACACAAAGACACACACACACACATACACAAGTCATGACCATGGGATAGGCTATTTTTAGCCAATATTTAGCCAAAAGAAATCTACTCTCAATCAGTAGAAAATTTGGTTAACACCCAATCAGGACAAAAAATAGCATAAAATACAGGTGTGTGTGTTATGGGATTCACACTGGTGTGTGTAGAGGTGTGGATACCATAACACTGGAAACGGTGTAATTCTGAAAAATACTGTGATATAGAATTTTCCTACTGCCCAGCTCTAACATATGTACACACACACCCACCCTCTCTCACACCCACTTACACACATGCACCCACCTAGCCAAGCACACACTCACACCCATCTGCACCCACACACAAATGCATGCCTAGCCACAGGACTCAAACCCGTGCGCGCACACACACACACATGCACATACATATACACGCACGCATGCACATACATACACACATGCATGCATACATACACACATACATACATCCATCCACACGCGCACATACATACATACATACACACACGCACATACATACATACATACATGCATGTATGCGCATACATACATTCAAACACACACATACACACACGCATACACACATATATCCACACACATACATACATACATACATACATACACGGATACATACATACGTGCACATACATGCATATACATACACGTGTACACGCACACACACGCATACATACATACATACATACATGCGCACATACACGCATACATGCAGGCGCACACACACGCATACAAACATACATGCAGGCGCACACACATACATGCACACACATACATATATATATACATACATACGTACACATACGTACATGCACACACACTCATACATACATTCACACATACGCATACATACATACATACATGCACTCACGCACATACATAGTACGTACACCCACACCTGTATAATGCCTCTGGGGTCAGTAAAGCAGTAAAGATAAATTTCTTTATTTAAATTTGTGAATTCTGTAGTGTGTGTGTGTGTTTAACATGTCTGCTGATGTTGTCTTGTTCTAGTGGGAACGTTTGCAGCAGGAAGTGACGAAACTGCAGACTGAGAAGGAGGCCAACGTGGTTGCCCTGGAGACTGAGTGCTCTTCAAAGATGGCGCTTCAGCAGGAAGTTTCCCATTGCCAACAGGAAGTGGCTACATTACAGGCTCAGCTTCAGCAATTTGCTGCAGAGAAAGAAACAAATGTGGTTGCCTTGGAGACAGGGCGTGCTCAAATTGCTTCACTCGCACAGGAAATTACTTGCCTTCAGTCTCAACTTCAGGAAGTTACCACTGAGAAGGAAGCCAGTATGGTAACCCTAGAGACGGAGCGTGCTCAGAAGACTTCTCTGGAGCAGAACATTCTACAGTACCAACAGGAAGTGACCACGCTTCAGAGTCAACTTCAGGAAGCTGCTGCAGAGAAGGAGGCAAACACGATTTCCTTGGAGACTGAGCGTTCAGAGAAGAAGACTCTACAACAGAAAGTAACCATTCACCAACAGGAGTAACAAAACTGCATTCTCAGCTTCAGGAAGCAGCTGGAGAGAAGGAGGCAATTATGGTAAACCTGGAGACTGAGCATACTCAGAATACCACACTCAAGACTCAACTTCAGGCAGCTGCTACTGAGAAGGAAGCCAGTTTAGTAACCCTGCAGATGGAGCGTGCTCAGAAGACTTTTCTGTTGCAGGAAGTGGCCACACTTCAAGCTCAGCTTCAGGAGGCTGCCACAGAGAAGGAGGCAAACACGGTTGCCTTGGAGACTGAGCGTTCTGGGAAGATGGTGCTTCAACAGGAAGTTACTAATCACCAACAGGAAGTGACAAAACTACAGTCTCAGCTTCAAGAAGCAGCCACAGAGAAGGAAGCAGATATGGTTGCCTTGGAGACAGAGCGAGCTCAAAATGCTGTGTTGGTCCAGGAAGTAGCTAAACTCCAGACTCAGCTTCAGGAAGCAGCTGGAGAGAAGGAGGCAATTATGGTAAACCTGGAGACTGAGCATACTCAGAATACCACACTCAAGACTCAACTTCAGGCAGCTGCTACTGAGAAGGAAGCCAGTTTAGTAACCCTGCAGATGGAGCGTGCTCAGAAGACTTCTCTGTTGCAGGAAGTGGCCACACTTCAAGCTCAGCTTCAGGAGGCTGCCACAGAGAAGGAGGCAAACACGGTTGCCTTGGAGACTGAGCGTTCTGGGAAGATGGTGCTTCATCAGGAAGTTACTAGTCACCAACAAGAAGTGACAAAACTACAGTCTCAGCTTCAGGAAGCAGCCACAGAGAAGGAAGCAGATATGGTTGCCTTGGAGACAGAGCGAGCTCAAAATGCTGTGTTGGTCCAGGAAGTAGCTAAACTCCAGACTCTGCTTCAGGAAGGTGCCACTGATAAGGAGGCACATATGGTTGCCTTGGAAACAGAGCGAGCTCAAAATACTGTGTTGGTCCAGGAAGTAGCTAAACTCCAGACTCTGCTTCAGGAAGGTGCCACTGAGAAGGAGGCACATATGGTTGCCTTGGAGACTGAGCGTTCAGACAAGATGACTCTACAGCAGGAAGTTTCCAAATACCAACAGGAGGTAATAAAACTGCAGTCTCAGCTTCAGGAAGCTGCTGCAGAGAAGGAAGCCAGTATGGCAACCCTGGAGACGGAGCGTGCCCAGAAGACTTCTCTGGAGCAGAACATTCTACAGCATCAACAGGAAGTGACCATGCTTCAGAGTCAACTTCAGGAAGCTGCTGCAGAGAAGGAGGCAAACATGGTTGTCTTGAAGACTGAGCGTTTAGAGAAGATGACTCTACAACAGGAAGTAACCATTCACCAACAGGAAGTCATAAAACTGCAAACTCAACTTCAGGAAGCAGCTGCTGAGAAGGAAGCCAGTATGGTAACCCTGGAGATGGAGCTTGCTCAGAAGACTTCTCTTGAGCAGGAAGTGAACAAACTTCAAACTCAACTTCAAGACGCTGTTGTCGAAAAGGAAGCCAGTTTAGTAACCCTGCAGATGGAGCGTGCTCAGAAGACTTCTCTGTTGCAGGAAGTGGCCACACTTCAAGCTCAGCTTCAGGAGGCTGCCACAGAGAAGGAGGCAAACACGGTTGCCTTGGAGACTGAGCGTTCTGGGAAGATGGTGCTTCAACAGGAAGTTACAAATCACCAACAGGAAGTGACAAAACTACAGTCTCAGCTTCAAGAAGCAGCCACAGAGAAGGAGGCAGATATGGTTGCCGTGGAGACAGAGCGAGCTCAAAATGCTGTGTTGGTCCAGGAAGTAGCTAAACTCCAGACTCTGCTTCAGGAAGGTGCCACTGATAAGGAGGCACATATAGTTGCCTTGGAGACTGAGCGTTCAGACAAGATGACTCTACAGCAGGAAGTTTCCAAATACCAACAGGAGATAATAAAACTGCAGTCTCAGCTTCAGGAAGCTGCTACCGAGAAGGAAGCCAGTATGGTAACCCTGGAGACGGAGCGTGCCCAGAAGACTTCTCTGGAGCAGAACATTCTACAGCACCAACAGGAAGTGACCACGCTTCAGAGTCAACTTCAGGAAGCTGCTGCAGAGAAGGAGGCAAACATGGTTGTCTTGGAGACTAAGCGTTTAGAGAAGATGACTCTACAACAGGAAGTAACCATTCATCAACAGGAAGTCATAAAATTGCAAGCTCAACTTCAGGAAGCTGCTACTGAGAAGGAAGCCAGTTTAGTAACCGTGGAGATGGAGCGTGCTCAGAACGCTTCACTGGAGCAAGAAGTGAACAAACTCCAAACTCAGCTTCAGAAAGTTGCTGCTGAAAAGGAAGCCAGCATGGTAACCCTGGAGACGGAGCGTGCTCAGAAGACTTCTCTGGAGCAGGAAGTAAACAAACTTCAGGCTGAGCTCCAGGAAGTTGTTGCTGCAAAAGAAACCAGTTTGGTAACCCTGGAAACAGAGCATGCTCTGAGGACTTCTCTGGAGCAGAACATTCTACATTATCAACAGGAAGTGACCACGCTTCAGATTCAGCTTCAGGAAGCTGCCGCTGTGAAGGAGGTAAACACGGTTGCCTTGGAGACTGAGCGTTCTGAGAAAATGGTTCTTCAACAGAAAGTTTGTAATCACCAACAGGAAGTCACAAAACTGCAAACCCAACTTCAGGAAGCTGCCAGTGAGAGGGAAAGCAGTTTGGTAACCGTGGAGACGGAGCGTGCTCAGAAAGCATCACTGGTGCAGGAAGTGAACAAACTTCAGGCTCAGCTTCAGGAAGTTGCTACAAAGGGGAGTGCACATCTGGCAGCTTTGGAAACGGAGCGAGTACAAAGAGTTACTCTCCAACAGGAAGTGGCCAAACTCCAGACTCAGCTTCAGGAAGTTGCTGCTGAAAAGGAAGCCAGCATGGTAACCCTGGAGATGGAGCGTGCTCAGAAGACTTCTCTGGAGCAAGACTTGAACAAACTTCAGGTTCAACTTCAGGACGTTGTTGTTGAAAATGAAGCCAGTTTAGTAACCCTGGAGACGGAGCGTGCTCAGAAGACTTCTCTGTTACAGGAAGTGGCCACACTTCACACTCAGCTTCAGGAAGCTGCTGCAGCGAAGGAGGCAAACACGGTTGCCTTGGAAAGTGAACATTCTGAGAAGATGGCACTTCAACAGGAAGTCACTAATCACCAACAGGAAGTGATAAAACTACAGTCTCAGGTTCAGGAAGCAGCTGGAGAGAAAGAAGCCAGTATGCTCACCCTGGAGACGGAGCGTGCTCAGAAGACTTCTCTAGAGCAGGAAGTAAAGAAACTTCAGAGTAAGCTCCAGGAAGTTGCTAAATTGCGAGCTCAGCTGGAGGAAGCTGTGATTGAGAGAAAGGCAGGCCTTGTATGCTTGGAGACAGAAGCTGTTCAGAAGAGGTTGCTACAACAGGAAGTGATGCAGCATAAAGAGGAAGTGGCTGCACTGCTTGTCCAGCTGCAGGAAGCTGCCAATGAGAAGCGAACAGACCTTGTTTCCTTGGAAACGGAGCGTGCCCAGAGGAGGGCGCTGCAGCAGGAGGTGTGTGAACTGCAGGTGCGGCTGCAGGACTGTAAGGAATCAGGGCAGAGGGCAGAGCTAAAGGTGCAGGCACTGCGACGGGAGCTCGAGGCACTGCAGACGCTCAACAGCACTCTACAGAGGGAGAACAGCGCCACCAGCAGGCTGGCCCACACACTACAGCAGCAGCTGGACCACCAGGAGAAGGAGTACGGCAGCCAGGTCAGTAACACACACACACACACACACACACACACACACTATTTCTAATTGTATTTGTTATTGAGTGTCATTCACACATTGCTCATGTGTGTTTTTCTCTGCATTTTCCAGCTGCACGTGAAAGCGGAGAAGCTACAGCGCTACAAGACACAAGTAAGATATATATATATATATATATATGCACACACACACACACACACACACACACACACACACACACACTCTGATGTGCTCTAATGTGTGTGTTACACAGGAGCATGAGGCCCTGGAGAATGTCCGTAGTCTGGAGGCTCGTCTGGAAGCCCTGCAAGCCACAGAGCTCCAGCACCAGGCAAGTTTAACAAACACACACACACACACACACACACACACACACAGCAGCCTGTCCTTACAATTCCCCACTGAACACACACACCCACACAAAATAATACTTCCTTAATATAGGCAACAGATAAATACCTCTCTCGCTCCTTACATACCCCTCCCCATTCTCTGTTTAATGTGTGTGTGTGTGTGTGTGTGTGTGTGTGTGTGTGTGTGTGTGTGTATGTATGTGTATGTGTGTGTGTGCGTTCGTTCGTGCGTGTGCCCGTGCTCTGAAACAGAAATTAGGCGTGTGTGTGGAGACTAGAAAGCAGAAGAAAAGAGGGCATGACCTCAGCTCAGACAGTCTCAACCTGGACGACTCACTCAACTCAACCAGGTGTGTTTACACACACACACACACACATACACACACATTTACATTTAGGCATTTAGCAGACGCTTTTATCCAAAGCGACTTACAAAAGAGGGTAACTTACAAAAGAGGGTAACATTCAAGCTACAACACAATGAACTAACAAGGAGTGCGTATTGCTAACATAGAATCTGCACTGTTTTAAGTTGAAAGTGCAATAGTGTAACACAATGTAGAAAAATTAAATTAAGTGCATTCTCAAAGTTTACGCCAGGAGATATTCTTGGAAGAGCTGGGTCTTCACGAGTTTCTTGAAGGTGGAGAGGGTATCAGTTGATCTGGTAGCACTTGGGAGGTCATTCCACCAGCGCGGAACCAGATATGAGAAGAGTCTGGACTGACCTGCACAAGGTGTTGGCCGTGCTAGAAAACGTTCCTTAGAGGAGCGTAGTGGTCGTCGGGTGACATAGGGCTTCAGGAGAGAATTCAAGTAGATGGGAGCAGAGCCATCACACACACACACACACACACACACACACACACACACACACACACACACACACACACACACACACACACACTCTCTCTCTCTCTCTCACACACACACACCATGACCTCAGCTCAGACAGTCTCAACCTGGACGACTCACTCAACTCAACCAGGTCAGGTGTGTTTACATACATACACACACACACACACACACACACACACACACACACACACACACACACACTCACTCACACCCACCATGACGTCAGCTCAGACATCTCATCCCAGGCAACTCACTCGACTCAACTAGGTGTGTGTGTGTGTGTGTGTGTATAAATATATACACATATGCACACATTCACACTATGACCTTAGTTCAAACTGGCTCAACTTGGACGACTGACTCAGCTCCCCCTCTCTCAGTACCCCTGTGGTGCGTAGTTCCAGGCGTCTGGCGTTGAAGCAGGGTTCCATTGAGACGCTCTACTTTACTCCTGTGGGAGCACCGCCCATCAAACGGTTGGCAGGTGACCACACCACAGACTCCGCCCAGAAGCTAACCAGCTCCGCACAACGCAGACGCACTACCCAAGTCATCAACATCACCATGACAAAGGTAGAACACACACGCACACACGCACACAGCAGTAATGGTTTGTGTTCCTGCAGAAGTCCTAATGATCAAGGAATAGGAATATTACCCCCACTTGCCTTTAAACACTGGGTTAAAGAACCTTAAACATGCACTGGCTCCACAGTTAAGGCATCTGGGTTAAAGAACCTTCAACACGCACTGACTACACAGTTACAGTTAAGGCATCTGGGTTAAAGAACCTTAAACACGCACTGACTACACAGTTACAGTTAAGGCATCTGGGTTAAAGAACCTTAAACACGCACTGACTACACAGTTACAGTTAAGGCATCTGGGTTAAAGAACCTTAAACACGCACTGACTACACAGTTACAGTTAAGGCATCTGGGTTAAAGAACCTTAAACACGCACTGACTACACAGTTACAGTTAAGGCATCTGGGTTAAAGAACCTTCAACACGCTTAAGGCATCTGAGTTAAAGCTCAACACGCATCGGCTATGCCTAGAGTTAGCCCAGGGTTAGCCACAATAGCTACAATATCCAGCCATGCAAGAGTCACCTGGTCTGATGGCTGGCAAGCCTAGATTTACCCACACCAGAGACCGGTCTAACTATAGTACCTTAGACTGGTATTTGGTGTAAAACGAGTCTTGATTTTGTGTATAAATTGGTTTAATGCAAGTTAGACAGTTTCACAAAAGTTAAGACTGACTCACTTTAGACTTAAAAAGTGACTTAAAAAGTAACACTAGCATGCTAGCTACAGTTAAACTGAGGAGCTTTTCACGTTCTGATATTTACATTTATTTTACATTGAGTTTTTTCCATTTCTGCATATTTATACAGTCATAGCTTGTACTCATGGCATTCAACTCATAATTAATCTGTCTAGGTAAGCGGATAACATCTTCCTCAAGAACTCAAATCAATTAAGGTTAATTAAGGTTATTTTCACACTTGCACCCTTTCAGCCCTCCAAACGAACTCAGACCGACTCAGCATTTTTTGTGCATATATGAACACTCCAACCGCACCCAGACCCCTTCAAAATGAACCAGACCATCTTGAGAATGTAGAATTCAACAGGTATCTGTCACATTAAGTGACAGAATTGCTCACTGTTTTTCAGCCTCCATCTGTCGAACTTGTTACATGAACGTGACAAGAAGCACAGCGCGGAAAACTGAAATACAGTCGTCACTGTCATTTAGGACGTGAGCAGCTACGAACTACTTTAGCTTGTGTTGCGCTTAACCTGGTAGGTTGGACGTAACGCAGTGGGAGTTGGTGTGATTTGTTAGTAGGCCTGTTTTGAGTGACAGATGTTCAGATCAGATCCAGTCAGAATCCTGGAAATGAATTGTAAAGTGGATTTTCGTCACATCCAAAACCTTAACTCTATAAATAACATATTTGTCTGATGTAAATTAATATATTAAATTTGAGAATTTGCTGTAGGCCTACTCAGCTGTGGCCTACAGGTCATATAAAACTAATGATTCTTGCCTTTGTTCTGTCCCATCTGTAATGCTGGAAATGCCCAAAAGAACTGATGTTATGAAAACCAAACCCCAACATCTTTATCATAATTAAGAACCTGGCAATGGAGAGCCTGATGAAAATATGCGGCCCAGTGCAACTACAACCCCCATAATCCAAAGCGCCAGTAAGAGGTCTGGGACCTCCAGAAGTGAACTATAGTGTGAACAGGAAGAAAGCTGAGGCCTCATTAGAGCTGAAGCAGGCCAGAGAGAGGTCCGGGTCCTCTTTCAAATAAATAGACTATGTGAACACAAACAGAACTGAGTTATTTTTGTTTGAGTTCATTTTTTGGTCCACTTTTAGAGGACAGAGTTCGCTTAAAGTGGATTATATGTGAAAACGCCCTAAATCCTTCAATATGATTACAGCTCTGTCTGATGATAATATAATCCTAATCATTTAATCCATGGCCAGGAAACTCTCCAAACATCGGTTCCACATGCATCCTCCCTCTACAAACCCTTGCCACCTTAGAATACCAAGGAGTGAGTTGGAAGAATTTGATAATGCCATTGGACACATCAACTGGAGCCATCTAATATCTGGGACAAATGTGGAGGCTGATACGCACGATGCACTTATGTCCACAATTCAAGATAGAAGAAAACAGTTTTTTATAGAGAAGTAAATCCAAACGTAACAGTGAATATACACTCCCCATGCATTAACTGTGATATGGAGAAATCAGTGACAGCAAGAAAATTCTCTAAAGACTTTTCTTAAAGCTAAGTCATTGACACATTTTTGCCTCCCTAAAAAACAAGGTTACGAAGGATATTAGAGCAGCTGTTGCAGCTTTGTAAATCTTCTGAATTAAACACTCATGTTAATTGTAGTTCCTGGTCCCTGCACCAATGCAGTTTGGCTTCTGAGCCGACCTAGAGAGACTGCAAACTGCGCGGATGGAATCTTACCTGGCAGATAGGGTGCAGTGTGTATGGGTGGCAGATAGGGTGCAGTGTGTATGGGTGGCAGATAGGGTGCAGTGTGTATGGGTGGCAGATAGGGTGCAGTGTGTATGGGTGGCAGATAGGGTGCAGTGTGTATGGGTGGGGGGTGACACAGCAACACACTGGCTGTTCCTCACGGATCCATCCTGGCAGCTGTTGTCTTCAGTGTCAATGTAAATGATTTGCCATGTGTATGCACAGGATGTGAGGCACAGGATGTGAGGTACAGATGTACGTCTCTGACAGTCATCAATGTTTATGTGCAAAAACTAAAGCGTGGGCAGCTGCTAGACTCAGTGCTGTGATGACACTTGCACACGGATGGCTTGTGGATTCACACTTGCAACTATGTCAAGAAAACTTACTTTAGCAAGACACACAACGCTTCTGATCAAAACCCTAACGTCTGTGTCTGGGGATGCTTTTCAGACGGAGCCACATGGCAAATATTCGACTTGATTCCACTCTATCCTTTAAAATGCAAGTGACAGATAAAACACAGCAAACTTCAGATATATAAGGGACTATCTAACAACACAGATTGAGAAGTTATACATGAATGCCTTAGTTATTGGCATTGAGTCTGATGGTGTTCTTTTCCTGGCGTGTGTGTGTGTGTGTGTGTGTAGAACGAGACATCCATTCTGCAGCCGGCGTACTCCCATCCCAACCTGTCTTCCTGTCCCGTTCCTGTGGAGTTTTCCTCAAAGCCTAGCAACACTGTTGTTACGGCAACGACCGCAACCGCCAGCGACAACCTCCTCAACCTCCCAGGATATCGCCGCAGCAGCGTGTACAATGCTGCTCCCACACGAGGTGTGTTCCGCACGCACGCACGCACGCACATATAGACACTGTATGCACCCAATACATACAATCTACATTTATGTATGTACACACTTGCCAATCACGATAACAAAACCACTGTAAAAACCTGTTTAATAAAGCGTGTGTGTGTGTGTGTGTGTGTAGCCTCCAGTGCTTTCTGTGTGGGCATTGAGAATGAGCCTGATCAGGTTGGTGAAGACTGGCTCCGCATCGCCGAACTTCAGAGGAGGAATAAGAACTGCCCACAGCACCTCAAGAGCAGCTACACACTGGAGACCATGGTGTGTGTGTGTGTGTGTGTGTGTGTGTGTGTGTGTGTGTGTGTGTGTGTGTGTGTGTGTGTGTGTGAGCAAGAGAGAGAGAGTGTGAAAGAGAGAGAGTTACCCAGGCTTGAAGTTTTTTTTTCAAGCCGACTTTTTCCATAATTCTACAGATTTGTGACTTGATTTAGCCTTTCTGATGACTCAGACTTGAACTGGACTGAATATATCAGTGACTGTAATCTAATATACTGAATATATCAGTGACTGTAATCTAATATACTGAATATATCAGTGACTGTAATCTAATATACTGAATATATCAGTGACTGTAATCTACAATACTGAATATATCAGTGACGTTAATCTACAATACTGAATATATCAGTGACTGTAATCTACAATACTGAATATATCAGTGACTGTAATCTACAATACTGAATATATCAGTGACGTTAATCTCCTACAGTACTGATTATATCAGTGATATTAGGAAACTCCTACTGCGGGGGGGCGGGGGTATGTCACAGGTTGACTATGGAGATGTGGATTTGCAGACAGTGGCAGGGCCATTAGAAGCAGAGGCAGAGTCATCAAGCCTGTTGTTGAAATGCTTAAAGGACAACAGGTCAATTTCAACAAGCCTGATGTAGAAATGCTTAAAGGACAACAGGTCAATTTCATCATGCAGCTCTATTGCTTCAGCTGCCCCTGACTTGCCAGCACTGAAGACACAGAAACCCTTTGGTCCAACCCTTCCAGGTCTCCTTGAACAGAGATTTAGCTCTGACAGCTCTTACCCCAATGTACCATCAGCAGACACCTTCAACACAGCACAGAAGTGTGTGTGACTCAAAATGAATAAAAACGTTTAAATAGTGTCTGTGCAAGCAAGCACATACCAGCTTGTTTACGTCTGTCTTCCTGTAGTCCAAACAAGTCAGTCTGTTAATCTTGCACTTACTCCCTCGTCGGCAGAGACCAAAACTTGAATTTTACGGACAGAAACCATATTCCGTATTCCATGTAAAAATAGTTACATGAAATTATAGAACTTTAAAAATGTCAGACTAAAACATATCAGACATTGCAGTCTCATGTCTGACATTCATCTCCAGCACTGAATATATCAGTGACCGTAATCTACAGTACTGAATATATCAGACATTAATCTCCTACAGTTCTGAATATATCAGTTAGGAAACAGTCCTACAGTCAAATAGTTATTAAACTGTTTTAATATATGAGGAGATGCTATTTAGGAGGTCAAGACATTTGAGCCTGGGGGAAAGTTAAATAACCGTGTGTGCGTGTGTGTTGAGCAGCAGGGGCCGGGCGCCCCATCTGAGATGCTGTCTGAGGATGAGGTGCGTTTTGGAGACCCCTCTGAGACGCTGCGGCGAGCCTCCACCATCCCCGGCCAGCTCCAGGCTTCGCTCGCCTCCCATAGGCTGTCCCTGCTGCCAGCCAAACGCCCAGCAACCAAGGGGCCAGCCACACCTGAGGTACCACCTACCAGTACACTCTGGGACGGGTTTTGGTGTGTGTGTGTGTCTACGTGTGCCTATATGTTATAAAGTGTGTGTGTGTCTATGTTTGTTGACGTGTGTATACCTCAACTGTGTGTATGTGTACATATGTCTTGATTTGTTTGTTTGTGTGTGTGTCTGGCGACATGTTTGTTTGCATGTCTTCTTAAAGAGTAACTTGCAAGTTCAATTTCAGTGAATTTGGCTAAAACTCCTCGCCAGCACTGATCAGTGTTCTGTGTTGTAGCGGTGGGGCACGTCTCACTCGCTGTCCCACTGATGGCGCATGGACCATCAAGCACAACTGCTTCAGCTAGTGAACTGATTAGACTGTTAGCTTTGGGAAGATTATGCCTGTTATGGCATGACAAAAACATAGTTCACTTGAGTTCTCATTCTAATTATTTATATTCTGATGTGATGGCAAGCTACTTATAGCAGCCTAGAACCTTTTGAATGTGTTAGCTTAGCTACTCACTGAGAATGCCCATTGTCTACTTCACTGCTTTAAACTTTACATTACATTTACATTTAGGCATTTAGCAGACGCTTTTATCCAAAGCGACTTACAAAAGAAGATAACATTCAAGCTACAACACAATGAAAGAAACAGAGAGTGCATATTGCTAGCATAAAAACTGCACTATTTTCAGTTGAAAGTGCAATAGTGTAATAAAAGTGCAGTATAAAAGAGAAATTAAGTATAAGTTGTTAAGTGCATTCTCAAAATGTACGCCAGGAGATGTTCTTGGAAGAGCTGGGTCTTCAAGAGTTTCTTGAAGGTGGAGGGTATCAGTTGATCTGGTTGCACTTGGAGGGTCATTCCACCAGCGTGGAACCAAACATGAGAAGAGTCTGGATTGACCTGCAGAAGGGGTTGGCCGTGCTAGATAATGCCAAAAATGTGTTGTTAATGGCAGTTATTTCTCCAAATCCTTGTCTGTTGGGTGCCAGGAAGGTTCATAATTATAAATCCAAGGACTGCATATTGTTATGAGTTGATATTTTTGACCCCACCAGTCTCAATGCTGTTATAATCCATAATTCTTTATGGGGAATCTTCAACGTTTACTTGTCGGGACGTGTTCTTAACCAAATTGTGTTTTGGAATGTTGATTAAGTCAGTTATGAAAAACGTCTGTAAATGTTTAATTTGTGTATTTCAAATACATATTTCAGTGAACATTCAGTTCTTGGTCCATTTTTCTACACGTTAATCAAAAGTAGTTGTTAATCTACAAGATGGGCTGTAACACTGTGTGTGTGTGTGTGTGTGTGTGTGTGTGTGTCAGTCGAAGAGGCAGGCTACATGTTTCCCCCGACCCCTGACTCCTAAGAACAGGAACACTACACGCCCAGCCTGTCAGAACAGCCCCCTCAAGTCACCGGTGAGACCCTCTTCCTCCTGCTTCTCTTTCACTCTCCTCTTCCTCCCCTCTCTCTGACTCTCCTCTTCCTCCCCTCTTTCTCTGACTCTCCTCCTCCTCTTCCCCCTCTTCGGCCTCCTCATCCTCTCTCTCTCTTACTCTTTCTGTGTGTGTGTGTGTGTGTGTGTGTGTGTGTGTGTGTGTGTGTGTGTGTGTGTGTGTGTGTGTGTGTGTAGACTGAGCGCAGGCAGTCTATGATGATTAGCATCAGTAACACACTTCAGA
>PYXC01001266.1:292500-297500 GCA_015244755.2 Tenualosa ilisha | reverse complement strand
CTGCATTTGATTGTAATTATGCTCATTTAATAAAGAGGAGTTGTAAATGTGTGTGAGTGTGTTTGTGTGAGTGGGGCTGGAGGTGATTGATTCACACCAGCGTAAAAAGTTAAATTGTGAAAACTTTTACGAAATCTTTCAGAAGTATAGCAAACACATTGACATTTATCTGTCTGTCTGTGTATCTCTCTATCTCTCTGTCTATATCTATGTCTGTCTGTCTGTGTATCTCTCTATCTCTCTGTCTATATCTGTCTGTCTGTCTATGTATGTGTCTAGCCATCCATGGGTTTTACTGCCCAGAAAATGCTAATGGATACAATTTGACTGTTCTACAGTAATATGTATGTAACCAATAAAACTGGGATGGAAAATCATCTTGTGCTGATTTCACTGCTCTGGCTATTACAGTGTGTGTGTGCGCGTGCGGTCTTACACAGGCTTGGTAAGACCAATCACAACGCTCTATCTTTGTAGAGTCTTGGTTGAATACACCCCCTGTGTGTGGACAGTCACACCATAGACCACGGGTCGACAACGTCCGACGATTTTGATTGGCCTTCCAGCTGATTCCATGTTTTTTTCCGAGCGCGTCTTTTTTATTATTGTTTCGCCTCCTGTGATTCCTGCCTGAGTCGGTGTTTTGTAATGAGTGAAATAGCGCCCCCCGATGTAGACTAATAGGCTCTGTGGTGAAAGACAGTATTACACACTCCTGTCATGTCCAAGTGGAAAAATAGTTTTACCGAACTCCGGTCTCATCAACAACTTAAAATGAAGTCAGATGGCAGATCAATGCGAGAGGGGGAAAGGGGGTTTGAGGAGTTCTAAGGAGGAGAATTACGTTTGGACCGAGTAGTGCTACAGGCCTACTCCAAAGGCTGAAGACATGCAAGAGCGAACAGACCTACATCTGTGAGTTTATGCCCAACCCTCAGGACACAGCGAAAATGAATCAGATACAATGTTGTCTTACTACATTATATTACGCGCTGCCCAACTACTATAGAAATTGTTATAAGTATGTTATCAAGTAAGATTCAGCAGAAGTTATTTCTGAGTATCAAATACTGCACATACACATAAAGATATGTTATGTACTGGAACACGGTGTGCCGACTCAAAACACAATTTATGCCCACCATAAACATTCATTTTTCTACGAAATAAGGAGCCATAACCTTGTTTTGTTGTGTAATTTTGTATGCTTAAGGTCATAGTGGTCTGAGGGAGAAAACACGAGTTAGTTGAGTCTATCTTATCTTTCTTCTTGCAGAATTTCTCCACGCCGCTGCAGGACACCTGATGTTAAGCAAAACGAAGAGAATAGCAGAGACAGGATTTGCAATTTTCAATCTGCGCTGTCTTTATTTTACGAAAACTTAAAAGGAAAAGTTGCATGACCCTCTTACTAGCTGTGGCTTTAAGTTTAACTTCACATCCAGTCCGTCATTAAACTATTTGCTTCAGAACAAAGAAACCAATAATTCTAATTATTTAACAAAACAGTAGATTTCGTTTTGGCGTAACTCAAAGTAGCACGTTTACGCAAACTAACATACAATGAATGAAGATGATGGCGAGGCAGCGGAGGTGGGAGTCACGGATGCTCCTGAAAAGAAACGCTTTGAGGGTTTTTACCGCGGGGTGTTTAACTCAGCCGCAGGCCGGGCTCTGGCCCGCCACCTAGTGGCGAGAAGAAAAAATCTAGCCCGTGGCCTAAATTACTTGCCGAGCCCTGCCATAGACGGCACACCCTCCTCCTGACCAATTCATCCTCCGAGGGATAAAATGTGTAAACTATATTTTATTCTTTTACGAAAAATGTGCATGACCAATGCATGAAAATGCACGATCAGAACACCACACATGGCTACAGGGTTCAGGGTAGCAATAAATAATCTGGTCAAACCAGCTTCACCGGCAGGGATGGTACATCCGTTTAAATCCGTTTGATCTGTTTACAAAGCGCCAGGAGTTTCTTCGGATTGAAGATTTGCTGTGATGTGCTGCCCCCTACCGACCTACGGCTGGTTGTGAAACAGCACCGAGGTGTTTTTATGAAGACTCTTTACTTATTCCCAATTCATTCACATGAGGACATTTAGTGAGTTTACTGCCGATAAAGTCACTGGAGACAACTACCGGTGTGTTTAATCATCGAGTCCAGATGCGCCTCCATCCCAAAGCTGCGGGTCATCGAAAACGAAAGTGTGCGTCAGTGGTGTACGTATGAACCGCTGAACCCGGAACAACAGTTGGGGCGCCCAGGAGCTGTGGCGACATGACAGTCTGGACTTGACACGTTTTACCATTATTTTTGTCACCGTGTGGACATATTTACATGCTCTAACTCGTGGGGCTTCAGGCTAGAATACGTGCAAACGCGTTCTTGTGGCAAGAGTGAGCATCCAGGCGCGTGTTGGTGCTCGGGCCTCTAAAGACGGTGACCGAGGAGCAAGTCTGTCGAATTGAAACTAAAGAGCGTAAATTCGGAGGAGTTCCAGAGAATCTTCGAGAAGAGCCAGCATGAGCGCCGACGGGGACAGTGATCGCGAGGTGGAAGCGTAAGTAGTCTAACGTACCTTGCCGACTTGGTCTAGGTGGAGCAGATAGCTAAATGTGTCACGGTGAAACGGGAGTGTCGTGTCGAATGTTACCCGTCAGTGCATGAGCACACGGTTCGGTTGGTCCCGGGCGCGGATCGGGACTAGTTCTGCACGATCATACGATGCCTTTTAGCTGCTGGACTGCAAACATGTTTAGCATCAAGTCAGGCACGCAGTGGGGGAAAGACAGCGGCGGCCTCATGCCAAACGCGCCCATTGCAAACTGAAACCAAATCCCTGGATGCGCGAATCCCAATGTGCCCCCTGAGCACTAAACCAGGTGTGTCAAACTTATTGTGGTCACGATCCACATGAGCGTTACGCTTTTCTCAGAGGGCCGCTATACCTCGTCTGCATGCATGGCCACGAACTGTCTGGAGAAAAATGCCTGTTTCCTTGTGTTTCTGATCATCACCATCACAGTCCTAATGCGTTCGTGTTCCGACTGCCACACCAGCTAATGTGCCGTGCATGCTGAGCTGCCATTATCGTGTTGTGGAAACGCAATCATTACTTTGCGTTTGGTTAAACTATTTTCAGGAAGGCCACATAGCTGCAATTCTTTTCAGGCTTTTTTGATGGGCCCACGTGAAATGATGTGAGGAGTCAGATCCGTATGTTTAAACTTTGAACCCTGAACTTTGAGTCGCCCTCATGACTGGCCAATGCTAACTAGTCTTCAGAGCTTGAGGGCCCAGGGTTAGGGAGATCACTGGGATTCTGTGTGTGTGTGTGCGCGCACGGTTATGAATAGTGATAGATCCAGTGCTGCCAATGCACACACAGTCAGTTTCCCACCAGTTGTATTCACATGCTCAGACACACACACACACACACACACACACTCACACTCACACACAGTCAGTTTCCCACCAGTATTCACATGCTCAAACACACACACACACACACACACACATTCAGTTTCCCACCAGTATTCACATGCTCAGACACACACACTCAGTCAGTTTCCCACCAGTATTCACATGCTCAGACACACACACATACACACACTCAGTCAGTTTCCCACCAGTATTCACATGCTCAGACACACACACACACACAGTCAGTCAGTTTCCCACCAGTATTCACATGCTCAGACACACACACACACACAGTCAGTCAGTTTCCCACCAGTATTCACATGCTCAGACACACACACACACACACTCAGTCAGTTTCCCACCAGTGTTCACATGCTCAGACACACACACACACACACTCACACTCAGTCAGTTTCCCACCAGTGTTCACATGCTCAGACACACACACACACACACTCACACTCAGTCAGTTTCCCACCAGTATTCACATGCTCAGACACACACACACACACACACACACACACACACTCAGTCATTTTCCCACCAGTATTCACATGCTCAAACACACACACACACACACACACACACACACACACACACTCACACTCAGTCAGTTTCCCACCAGTATTCACATGCTCAGACACACACACACACACACACACACACACACTCACACTCAGTCAGTTTCCCACCAGTATTCACATGCTCAGACACACACACACACACACACACACACACACACAGTCAGTCAGTTTCCCACCAGTATTCACATGCTCAGACACACACACACACACACACACACACACACACACACACACACACACACACAGTCAGTTTCCCACCAGTATTCACATGCTCAGACACACACACACACACAGTCAGTCAGTTTCCCACCAGTATTCACATGCTCAGACACACACACACACACACTCAGTCAGTTTCCCACCAGTATTCACATGCTCAGACACACACACACATATCAGTCAGTTTCCCACCAGTATTCACATGCTCAGACACACACACACACACACAGTCAGTCAGTTTCCCACCAGTATTCACATGCTCAGACACACACACACACACACACACACACAGTCAGTTTCCCACCAGTATTCACATGCTCAGACACACACACACACACAGTCAGTCAGTTTCCCACCAGTATTCACATGCTCAGACACACACACACACACACACACTCAGTCAGTTTCCCACCAGTATTCACATGCTCAGACACACACACACACACACACACATATCAGTCAGTTTCCCACCAGTGTTCACATGCTCAGACAGTGCTAGTAAGGTGAGATCAGTTGCTCCTGAAGCCAGTGGAGCAAGTGTACTTCTCTTCTGTCAGCCATTCACACACACACACACACACATGCACAGAGTAATGTCCACCTTCATCACACTTGTACAAATTAACATCCTCCTTCATCACACACACACACACACACAGAGCAGCGTCCAGCTTCATACAAACACACATACACAGTCCAGTCCACCATCATCACACACACATATATAGAACAAGGTTCACCCTCGTGACATACACACACACACACAC
>PYXC01001266.1:265000-285000 GCA_015244755.2 Tenualosa ilisha | reverse complement strand
CCTGGACCTGCTGCGGCCGGTTCTGGACCGAGCCCTGGCCAGCCCCGACGGACACCTGGATCTGCTGCTGCGCTTCCTGTGTGGGCTGGCCATGGACTCCACTGAGGACCACCTGCGCGGGACCATGCTGCCACACCGTAACCCTCCGCCCCGCGGAATGGACGACGCTGACAAACACATCAGGAAGAGGATGGACTCGGCCACCGCTGAGCGACGCAGCAACCTGGAACGCTGTCTCAACGAGATGAAGGAGCTCAAGGAGGACATACAGGAGCCCCGAGCAGGGTTTTAAATGCGCACACACACACACACACACACACACACACACACACACAAGTGCGCTTACAGGCTTGTGGTGGGATTGAGTTTGAACTCATTTTAAACACAGAAAGACAAACAGATAGAGATGAAATCACTGAGACTGGAGTGCAGATCAGACTATCAGTAAGTGCCTATGTGGTGATGAGGAGGAGGATGGTGACGATGCTTTAAGAACATCAAGCAGTTGGGCAGTGTGGACATTAACCCCCCCAACCAACACACACACACACACACACACCACCCCAAACCCACAGTGTACTGTCCTGCCTGCACACAGAAACACACATACACACACACACACTACTCCAAACCCACACTGTACTGTCCTGCCTGCACACAGAAACACACATACACACACACACACTACTCCAAACCCACACTGCTCTTGGCTGCTTGCTGGATGCAGGTCTACCAAAGCCAAACAATGAAATAAAAAAGTTTTTTTTATTTGCACCACTTGTGTGACTGTGTGTGAACATGTGTGTGACTGTGTGTGAACATGTGTGTGACTGTGTGTGAACATGTGTGTGACTGTGTGTGAACATGTGTGTGACTGTGTGTGAACATGTGTGTGACTGTGTGTGAACATGTGTGTGACTGTGTGTGAACATGTGTGTGACTGTGTGTGAACATGTGTGTGACTGTGTGTGAACATGTGTGTGACTGTGTGTGAACATGTGTGTGACTGTGTGTGAACATGTGTGTGACTGTGTGTGAACATGTGTGTGACTGTGAATGTGGACATAGAAGAGAAGAGAACCCACAGATTCTCTGTTGTGATCCCCATAGAAGCTCAGAACAGTTCTAAGGAGAGCTCACTAACGAGCTGTTCTGCAGTTCTGGTCAAAATGATTAACCCCCATATGAATCACACACAGCCTTCATTAACCCCATATGAATCACACACACCCTTCATTAACCCCATATGAATCACACACACCCTTCATTAACCCCATATGAATCACACACACCCTTCATTAACCCCATATGAATCACACACACCCTTCATTAACCCCCATATGAATCACACACACCCTTCATTAACCCCATATGAATCACACACACCCTTCATTAACCCCCATATAAATCACACACAGCCTTCATTTTAAAACCTGACTACCCCTACAGCTTCAGTTGTCCTGCCACGTTCTGACCCACACATGCGGTATCACAGGACACAGAATCCAAGATGGCGGCGCAGTAAGACGTATTGGCCACACCGGGGTCCTTAAGTTGGTGCCAATTGCTGTCTGGCAGACATTTCAGAAGTAATCTTGCAGGTATGTGCATTCTAGCTACAGCACGTGTACCACTGGAATACATTGGTACAGATCGGAGAAAATGCAGGAAATGTCGCTACAGATGGAATACTTGCTACAAGTATGCCTGCCACACAGACCAGCCCCTCAGGGGGTCGTTCAGTGCCGCAAGACAAGGAAGGGGACATGAAGATGGACTGAAGTTGGAGCTGAGTGGAAAACTACCGTTCACCGGCCACTCCTCCCACCCATCCTGCTAGCAAGTGTGTTCTCATTACACAACACACTTCAACGAGACTCCCAACGCGAGCTCAGGGACTGCTGTATTTCTGTTTTAAGTGGAAACACGGCTGAACAACAGTGTACCGGACTCTGCTATTCAGCTAGCAGGCCTGCTAGCCTTACGGGCGTGTAGAGATGCTGCTCTGTCGGGGAAGACTCATGGAGACGGTACTGTGGTTGCTGAACACAGGAGCTCTTCAAGGCTGCGTGCTCAGGCCCCGGCTGTTTACACTTCTAACACACAGCTCAAACCACATCATTAAATTTGCTGATGACACAACTGTGGTGGGTTTGATAAACAGAGACACTGAGGCCCTGCACAGGGAGGGGGTGACTCAACAACCTGTCCCTCCGTGTGGACAAAACAAAAGAGCTAACTTTTCAGAAGAGCTCGAGGTAAACACCCCCACTCTCCATAATCAACCTTCCAGTTGAGATTGTTGAGCATCCTCAGCAGTGCCATCACAGTGTTGGTAACTGCACTGCTGCAGAATGACAGCCTCTGCAGAGGATTGTGAGGACGGCTGGAAAGATCACTGGAACCTCTCCTCCCTCGCTCTCTGACACCTACACCCACTGTCTACGCAAAGCCACTAGCATTTTTACGAACACAGCACACCTGTCCCATGCACTCTTCTCCTAACTGCCATTGCCACTGCCATTATTCACACTGAACTGAAATTTACATTTACATTTAGGCATTTAGCAGACGCTTTTATCCAAAGCAACTTACAAAAGAGGATAACATTCAAGCTACAACTCAATGAAAGAACAAGGAGTGCATATTGCTAACACAGAACTTGCACTATTTTAAGTTGAAAGTGCAATAGTGTAACGCAGTGTAGAGAAATTAAATAGCATTCTCAAAATTTACGCCAGGAGATAAAAGTGCATTCTCAAAATTTACGCCAGGAGATATTCTTGGAAGAGCTGGGTCTTCACGAGTTTCTTGAAGGTGGAGAGGGTATCAGTTGATCTGGTAGCACTTGGGAGGTCATTCCACCAGCGCGGAACCAGATGAACCTGAAATGCAGTCCGGCACTTTTTTCTATATATTCTTTTGTCTTATAACAATCAGTGCTCTGTTACAAGTCTACTTATGCCCTGTCTTTTGTTGTCTGTCCTAAATGCTCTACTTAAGTCTACTTATGCCCTGTCTTTTGTTGTCTGTCCTAAATTCAATTCAATTCAATTCAATTCAGTTTTATTTATACAGCGCCTTTTACAATAGTATTGTCTCATGGCGCTTCACAGAAGGAGCATGCTCTACTTAAGTAGGAACTGCACTTTATGTATATCTACATTGTGTGTGCACTAAATGGACCTACATGTGCACTAAATGGGACCTACATGTGCACTAAATGTGACACCACTTTAGTCCATGGTGAAATGTTGTTTCGTCTTCCATATACAGTGGATATGGCTGAAATGGCAATACAACCCACTTGACTTGACACCCCCCCACCCACTCAACTGCCTCTGTTCTCCCCTCCAAAGGTGTAGCACCTTAGGTGCCAGAGTCTGACTGAACAGTAGCGTGATGCCCTCAGCCTCAGCAGGGCTCAACAGGGCTGGGCAACATCAGATGAGCCTCAGCAGGGCTAAATATTCAATTCAATTTGATTTCTACAGCGCCTTTCACAATAGTATTGCCTCATGGCACTTTACAGCAAAGAGCACCCAAGAGCAACAGGGGCAGGAAAAACTCCCTTGTGGTCGATAGTCTAGGAAGAAACCTTGGGCAGATCCATGACTCAAGGGGACAACCCAGCTGCCAGTAGTTACCATGGTAGACTACAGTTTGTCCATGGTTTTAGCTGAGCTAAAAAATCTAGAAATCTAGATACAACTTTAGCGGTAGCAAATAATTTTGCTCAGCAGGTAGTCTAACCATGACCAAGCCTTGGTAAAACCAATGACAACACTGTCTCCGTGGAGACCGTTGGGCGGGGCTTAGCAGATAACAACAGGACTGTACACTTAGTGGCCTCAGAATAGCGGTTGCTTGAATCAACTTTGGAGGAGTGAGAATTGGGCTTAGAATTGGGCTTTTCTTTGAAAGTCGAGTAGAAAAAAGGCACTCAAGTCGTTCGTTTCAAAGAAGAACGTGGGCTATTTGCCGTTTCGCCGATGTTGCTCTGATTGGTCGTAGTGCTATCCAGTTTGAAAGACTCTGACTGACTCTGGCTAATTCCACCCCTAGGATTGAGTCCGGTCTATCAGTCGTGTCCAGACTATACTTTTCGATTTTCCAGGATGATTTGTCAGGCTAATTGAGCACCATAATAATTCCAAAATATTGTCCCACAACATTAGATGGTAGTCAAGCCATAGGCGGCTGTCAGAAGTTATGGCTGGATAGAGTAGTAGCAGCCACACATAATAATAAAGTCAAGACAAAGCCAAGACATCAGGATCAAGGTTTTTTTAATAGATGGTTTAATAACTGATGTCTTTAAAGATTTTGGGACATGCCCAGCTATGAATGAGTCATGTCATTATATTTTAAGTATCGTCTCAGGCAGTAAAGGGAGAGCAGTCTTAAGGAGACCTGTAGGGACAGGATCAAGCATGCTGAGGCTTTAGTTGAGGAGATCAAAGATGTCATGTCATGAGAAATTACTGGGTGTAAATGAATTAAGGTATGCTGCAGGTCAACTGGAACTTGATGTAACCATGACATGGGGTCCAACTGGGTTTGAAGTTACAAGGGAGTTGTTTATTTTGAGAGTTACAGATTCAAGTCATTGTTGCTAAGAGTTACTGGAATGGAGTGAATCGCCTCATTCCTACTTTTTGTTAGGCGTGATATCAAAAGGATGTGTTGAAAAGGAATTTGGGATTATTTTTATTATCGTTGCTAGTGAGGAATAATATGTTGATTTGGTATCGTTTTGTGCTTTCTTATACTCATTTAAGCTGTCTTTCCAAGCAAGGTGGAACACGTCAAGTTTAGTGGCATACCACTTCCACGCCATTTCCAAGTTTACGCGCAGTTTGTTTCAGTTTGTTTCAGTGAGTCTGTGTGGTGTGGTAAGGGGGCAGTTTGTTTCAGTGAGTCTGTGGTGTGGTAAGGGGCAGTTGTTTCAGTGAGTCTGTGTGGTGTGGTAAGGGGGCAGTTTGTTTCAGTGAGTCTGTGTGGTGTGGTAAGGGGCAGTTTGTTCGTGGTCTGTTGTGGTAAGGGGCAGTTTTTTCTTGTTTTCTTCTTAAGTGGTGCAATGGAGTTGAATGTGGAGTATAGTGCAATGGAGTTGAATGTGGAGTATAGTGCAATGGAGTTGAATGTGGAGTATAGTGCAATGGAGTTGAATGTGGAGTATAGTGCAATGGAGTTGAATGTGGAGTATAGTGCAATGGAGTTGAATGTGGAGTATAGTGCAATGGAGTTGAATGTGGAGTATAGTGCAATGGAGTTGAATGTGGAGTATAGTGCAATGGAGTTGAATGTGGAGTACAGTGCAATGGAGTTGAATGTGGAGTATAGTGCATTTACAACATTCTCAGTTAATTGGGTACCTTGGGTTGTGCTTTCAGTAGAGACTTGTAATGTATATAATGTATATTGAGTTATTAGAGGGTCGAGAGGAGAAGGATTTTTTTCTATAGTTATTTGTAGTTTTAGGGGTTATGCTTCGAGTGAATGTAATTTTTAATGCCATTTTTAGAGTATAAAGAAGTGGCCAGTTAGTGTAGGATGTTGAGTAAGATTGTAAGTTCCTCTATTTGTGTTCCAGAGTTTGAAACAGCACAAACTGTTGGAAGTCCCACTTTGCAATGGTTTTTGTGTCAGCGTATCAGGGAACATATCTGCCCACTCGGTGAGTTTCACGTCTTTACAAACAAAAGTTTAATGCGCTTTAGGAAAGACTGCAGCAGTGCACCTATGCAGCCATTCTGCATGGGGTGGGAGTGGGAACTCTTGGAACAGAAGCATTTGTCAAAATTTCAATCTTTGCCATTGTATTTCATCTAAACGATCAGGCTTTAAGTGTAAAAGTGTAAAAGTTTAAGTGTAAAAAAACAAACTTTAAATGAACTTGTGAAATGAAATGTGAACTAGTTAAATGTATACAGCATTTTCCTTAACTGAACTGATTAACACTGATGATATATAGCTGACATTTCATTTCAGAGGGACAGAGAGACAGAGATTGGATGTCACTTGTCACATGTGGGGCAAAGCCATATTTTTGCACAGTGCTTTGCTGACCCGTTCATTTCCCCATTTTCTGCTGTTTGGCAGACACAGTGCACAGGCATAGAAATATGGCAGGTTTGGCTGTGCTTTAGAGCAATGGCTGTGCCAGTTATCCTCAGGACACAGTACTGCAGGTCTCTTGTCAGTCTGATACACATACACACCCTTTTGCTCTCCTCTGAGGACCTTTTCTCCACTTCAAGATATGAATATATTTGAAAGGAATAGTAGTTCCATCATGTGTAGTACATCCATGCTTTTGACTGGCTGAGGGTGTTTATTTGTTTATTGTACGGAGTGCAACTCTGAATCTAAACCAGTTTTATTGGCCACATAGAACACAAAGAATTTGACTTCGGTAGGTGTGGTGCTCTAAATACATTCAACAAATAGACATGTAGTAGTGCACATTCAGTGGCAGAACTATCGGCACATATTACTGGCTCCAAGTCTAGGGGAACTTGGGCACGGCCTAGACCACTTTCCCTTAATCAATGAGAGAAAGAGAACGGACAAGTGATTCAAAGATGTTGCCCACTGGCATTCCTTTATTATTTGAAAATAACTTAATTCATGAATAATTAACATAATTCACTGAATCAATGGATTAATACATATTTAGAACATAACATTCATTTAAACAACTCCTGTATACAGAACACGGTTTCATTCACCCAAAGTTCAAATGATGAAGACTTGTGTCCATAGCAGACCCTGCCTTAACACACACATGAGCAAGGACAAGCACATTCACCCTTTTCAATAACTCAACTCACACACCACCAAGCCAGTGGTCACATGGTCAATTGCAGCAACAAACATTTGTCTGAAGGTCTCTGAAGTGCATCAGACACTCCATGAATTTCACCAACACACCTTAGATAACACAAACACGTTGGCACAAGCAACAGACACCATAAGTTAGAACATACCTTAATCCATGAGAGGAAGAGACCGGACAAGTGATTCAGAGATGTTGCCCACTGGCATTCAAAATCTCTTCCTCTCTGCCAGCTATACACCTGCCCCTTTCCCTCCCCCCCAGAGTGCCACCTGCAGCCTCGGAGCCTAATAAGCTGCCTTCCCCAGCAGCTCAGTCAGACTCAGTCCCAAGATGTACATAGTTAGGATAGTGCTTTTGACAGCCGCTGGAATGTATTTAATGAAAGATGAATTAAACTTGAAATTGCAAAAAATATCACACTGCTTTTTACAAAATAAAGGCAAAATGTTTACATACTATTTTTGCAGAAATCCCTGGCATTTTTGCCACCAATTCATAGATGTAGAATGGGAGTCTATTAGTTCATAGATGTAGAACGGGAGTCGATTAGTCGAGGTCCACCTCATGACACCCCCAGTGGCATCAATGCACACTCTGCTTTCTTTGGACCTAGGGTGGAATTAAATACCTCAGAGCTTTCTTCAGACCATAACGTCACACATTTGGTGTGTGGGAGCTGCTCTGTAGCCGTCTGTCAGCCTCTCCGCTGTTGTTGTTTTCAGCGATCTTTTGAAGGTTTTCATTTCATCTTTGTAAAGTTGCTTGCTCTTTCTATCTCGTCACAAAATATTCCTGAGTACTTGTGGGGTTGGAGCATCGTCACGACAGCCAGAATCAAGGTCTGGAATTGGGAAAATGCGGCTTAATGCAGAGCAACTGAAACAATCAAGTTGTGCAGAGAAAATCAGAGCGATCTAGAAGACCCAGAGCCCTAAATGAGAAGACCCAGAGCCCTAAATCAAAACAAGACCATTATTAGGTCCCAGGTCTTTTGATGATAATGATCAGGATTCTAATGTTTCTCTGGTGACAGCAGCGCAGACATACAGGCCAGCCAGAAACATGGATGCATGAGTCTGAACAGAGGGAAACTGATGTTGTCTGACCCAGCATTTATGGTCCCATGGCACCCATTTTGAAAAGAACCTGACATGAGAAGAATATTCACAGTGTGAACTTATAAGAGTGAGTTATTATGGAGAGGCTATTATGAGTTATTATGAGTTATCATGGAGAGGCTATTGTACCATAAATGTCCGGTCAGTTTATGTGAGTAAGTAACCATGTTGAGGAGCAACAGATATACACTGCTATCAGTGTTGAGCAGTAACAGATAGCCAATGCTATCACTGGCTTTGAATCATAGAATAGGGAAGATGAATTTATTAAAACATCAACACCTCCAAGATGGGGTCAAATGCTTAGACTATTCCATGAGTTTTGCCTGTTTACTGGACACCAGTCAGGCATATTTGAGCCAAAGCCTGTGATGCCTCTCATGGTCTGTGAGAGATTACATTGTGTGTGTGTGTGTGTATGTATGTGTGTGTGATACCTGTCATGGTCTGTGAGAGATTACATTGTGTGTGTGTGTGTGTGTGTGTGTGTGTGATACCTCTCATGGTCTGTGAGAGATTACATTGTGTGTGTGTGTGTGTGTATGTATGTGTGTGTGATACCTCTCATGGTCTGTGAGAGATTACATTGTGTGTGTGTGTGTGTATGTATGTGTGTGTGATACCTCTCATGGTCTGTGAGAGATTACATTGTGTGTGTGTGTGTGTATGTATGTGTGTGTGATGCCTCTCATGGTGTGTGACTGTGTAGAAACACCAACACCTTTGAACTGCGTGTAATGAGGATAGAGAGAGATTACATTGTATGTGTGTGTGTGTGTGTGTGTGTGTGTGTGTGTGTGTGTGTGTGTGTGTGTGTGTGTGTTGCATCTTATTAAGTATGATGGCTTACACTGACTGCATACACTCCACACACTCGGGGCCAAGGTTGTGCAGAAGCACAATGGCAGCAACTCCTCATCCTTCCATCCAGTTTAGCCATGTGTAACTTTTTTTTATTAATCAACTAGTGCATCATTATTATTTAACATGAATATAATAGTCAATATACAATAACTGCACGCATGTTGTAATATACAATATTATGTAATTATACTAGCAGTAACAATTAGATTTTGTGCACATCTTGACCACAGTGCTCGAAATGCAGGGCTTTGGCACCATCTCGTGGCCATTTGTATCTGTAATGTCTAAATTAGACGCAACCTTGAAAATGAGATTTTCTTCTGAATTGTTTACTTTTGTTCCCTCAAATCCGTTGCACCAACTGGCCTCATTCTTAAAATTCAGTTCATTTGTGGTCATAAATGAAATGGCAAAGCACAGTTTTGAAGTTAAAAATCGAGATTTAAAGGATCAAAAACAACCAAACAATACAAATGTATAGCGACTTCAGACAACAAAGGATAATTACCTACATCAGTTGCGTTGATTTCTAAGATCGGTCATGTATATGTTTATTATAAAAGTCAAATGGTTGATGGGACATCTCACCGGCACGAGTTTTAGCACATCAGTGAGATTTTGTTTTCTTGCCATCATGGAAATGTGTGGTGATTGTTATTACCTGAGCAGCGGTAACAAAATAATATTTGGCCGGATAGCGAGATGTCCTAGGATACTCTTACAGTTGTTGCATGGGTTAATATTTTCACGCTTTGTGGATATGAGCATTGCAAAAGGCTTATTGAATCGGCTAGGCCACAGCTGAAATGTCTCAGTCCCTCGCACAATCAATCTCTATGTCAGGGTTGTGTTACAGGGGATAACTGCAAACATGCCTACAGGCTACAAGCTACTCATGTTCAAATTCTCACAAAGCTGATGATTTGCCTGCTGTTGCCGCAGAGACGCAGAGGCCTTTGAATTATTACTCTGACACGAGGAAGATGATGAATGACCTCAACCTCACAAGCAAAGAAACCATCAGCTAAACCTAAACTTCTGGGCCACAATGGACTTGTCCATGGTAACCCCCGGTGCTCATAGTTCAGTCCAACTCCAAGCACAAAATCAAGAGTCATTGTTTGATTTTTTGACCTTCTGAACAGAAGACCCCAAGCATAGTCAGTACAAAATAATACAAGCCACAGTAATCAATTTGCCTAGTAGTCTGAAAAATGGATAATCGAAGTTCTAAGCCAATTTTTCACTGTTTTCATGTAAAATCTGCAAACAGAACAAAGCACTGCAAAGAGTTACTTGGACCATACAGAGAAGTTTTTAGCATCTTGAAATGTAGACTTAGTGTTTTGTGAACAAAATGTCAAACCAGAGTTTGGTCCAGGTAGCAGAATTACTGTCCTACACAGTTTTCTGCCGCCCCGCCGTCACCCTAGCAGCAGACAGACCGTGAGAGTGTCCGCGACTAAAACGTTTTCAAAACGACCCGGTAGAGGTATAAATTATACCAACCTCACAAAAATAAAAACAGAAACAAAAAAAAATATAGCCAGAAATCACAACTGAAATTTGGCTTATTAAATATTCGTTCGCTCTCCTCAAAGACGACTTTAATAAATGAACTTATTTCTGATAATCAAATTGACATACTACTTACAGAAACCTGGCTAAAACCTGATGAATACCTCCCACTAAATGAAGCTACCCCGCCTAGTCATCTAAATTATCACATACCACGTCGTCATGGCCGTGGTGGTGGAGTAGCCACAATTCACAATTCAAATCTTATTATGGCCCCTAAGCTTGATTATATTTTGAAATCTTTTGAAATTCTTGTCCTTAACTTGATTCATCCTGATGGGAATGGCGCTAAACCCTTAACAATTGTAACATTATATAGACCTCCAGGCCCCTACACTGAATTCTTATCAGAATTCTCTGACTTCCTGTCCTCTCTAGTCATTAAAACAGAAAAGATAATCATATTAGGTGATTTTGATATCCACATCGATGTTGCAAATGATAGCCTGGCAATTAATTTCCAATCTCTGTTTGATCACATTGGCTTCTGCCAAAATGTAAATACACCTACACATCAAGGTAACCACACCCTTGATCTTGTTCTGACACATGGAGTACAAATAGAACAACTTACAACCCTACGTCAACACTCTACACTAACTGACCACTACTTATTAACTTTAAAAATCACATTAGACTATGTAGCAACTAACTCAGTCTACTACTACACTAGAAACATAACTCCCAAAACTACAGATGACTTCATAGCAAACATTCCGTCTCTCCTTGAGCCTGTATATAGCCCTGTATTAGAAGGCTCTACGCCAAGCCCAACCCAAGTTGATCAATTAACTGACAGTGTTGTAAATGTACTATACTCCACATTCAACACCATTGCATCACTCAAAAAGAAAACTAGGAAACAAGAAAAAATTGCCCCATGGTATACCACACAGACTCGCTTACTGAAACAAGCTGCTCGTAGACTTGAAAGGAAATGGTACGCCACTAAACTTGAAGTGTTCCACCTTGCTTGGAAAGATAGCTTAAAAGACTACAAGACAGCACTTAACAATGCCAAATCAGCATATTATTCCTCACTTATATACAATAATAAAGATAATCCAAAATTCCTTTTTAACACTATATCCCGTTTAACAAAAAGCAGGAACGAGGTGTCCCATTCCATTCCAATAACTCTAAGCAGCAAGGACTTCATGGACTATTTTAATTGAATCTATTAGACTTAAAATAAACAACTCCCTTGTAACCTCAAATCCACTTGGACCACATGTAATGGTTACAGCTAGCTCTAGTCAACCTGTAGCATACTTTGATTCATTCACACCCACCAATATATCAGAAATTACGTCTTTGATCTCTTCAGCTAAAGCCTCAACATGCTTATTGGACCCTATCCCAAATGATCTTCTTAAGGCAGCTCTCCCTCTATTGGCTGAGACGATTCTTAAAATTTTAAATGACTCACTCATAGCTGGGCATGTCCCATCTTTCAAGACATCTGTTATTAAACCATCAATTAAAAAACCAAACCTTGATCCTGATGTCCTTGCTAATTACAGACCCATATCTAACCTCCCATTTGTTTCAAAAATACTTGAGAAAATAGTGTCTAAGCAAATCTGTAGCTTCTTAAATGACAATAATATCCAGGAAACCTTCCAGTCAGGCTTTAGAACTAATCATAGCACAGAATCAGCCCTAGTTAAAATCTTCAATGACCTCCTTATCGCATCTGATAATGGATATATATCAATATTAATCCTATTGGATCTTAGTGCTGCCTTTGACACTATTGACCATGGTATCTTACTACACAGGCTTGAACACATGATAGGCATCAAAGACACTGCATTAGCCTGGTTCAAATCATACCTCTCTAGTCGCTACCAGTTTGTACACGCTCATAATGAGTCATTAACCCATACCAAAGTAAAGTTTCGTGTACCCCAAGGCTCAGTGCTAGGTCCCCTGCTGTTCTCCCTGTACATGTTACCTTTAGGATCTGTTATAAGGAAACATGGTATTACTTTCCACTCCTATGCTGACGATACCCAGCTTTACCTTTTTATGAAGCCTAATGACTATATGCCAATGACTAAACTTGATGCATGTCTCCTAGACATCAAAACCTGGATGACTAATAATTTCCTTTGTTTAAATTCTGATGAAACTGAAGTTATGATGATTGGCCAACACTCTACCCAATCACCTGCAACAGCTGACCAACACTCTACCCAACACTCTACCCAATCACCCAATCACCAAAACTTTCTCAGTGGCCTGTCACTGTCATGTAACGCAAAAGTTAAAGACCTCTGGGTAATTATTGACCAGGACCTCTCTCTAAATAGTCATGTAAAACACATTTCAAAAAAATTTTTTTTCCACCTACGAAATATTGCTAAGGTTAGAAAGTTCCTATCCTTTGAGGATGCTGAAAAATTAATACACGCATTTATTACTTCCAGGCTCGATTATTGCAATGCTCTGTTCTCTGGGTGTAGCAATACTTGCATCAAAAACCTACAACTAATACAAAATGCTGCGGCCCGAACACTCACCAGGACTAAAAAATATGAACATATCTCTCCTATCCTTGCTTCCCTACATTGGCTCCCTATTAAAAGTCAAATTGATTTTAAAATACTCCTCCTAACCTACAAAGCCTTCAAGGGCGATGCACCAACATATATTAAAGACTTACTTGTCCCTTACCACCCTCCTAGAACCCTTCACAACCACATAACCTTCATGTGTCATGCCGTACAACTCTCTCTCTCTCAATATTTATATATATATATTTATACACGTATATGTATGCCCAAATTACACATTTGCTTTCTGGTGTGTGAGCCTGGCCTAATTCACTATTTTCCTCTGTCCACAATTTATCTTTGCTGAGTGTCATCCCTGCCTCATTCCGGTGGACTCCTCTCACCCTCCCCTCCTGAGTGGACTACAACCAACACTACGGGAGGCCCATGCCAGGACCGACTCCCCATCACAGAGGACCTTCCTGACGCCGATGCTGGGCCCGACTCCCCTTCCTGAGGCTTTGTGATTGACCCCCCCTCACAATGGCGCTGTCATATGGACCCTTACTGTTACCCCCATGACCCCCCCCCTCACAGTGGCGCTGTCATATGGACCCTTTTTAAGTTTAGCTTAATGCTTGTAAGCCATTGAAAAAAACTGTAACAGCTACACACTCCTCAAAGATCATGTGATCAGTAACCTACCTTTGCCTCTTGAGACTGACTTCCTATGTCGACTCGTCTCTTCATGTTTCAGCTCCTCACTCCTAAAGAGCTGCTTAAGACGAGCTTCAAAGAAAACACACAAAAATAACGTGTATTAGGCTACCAGACTTTTGGACTTTAGAATAACAGAATAACATGTATTAGGCTACCAGCCTTTTGGACTTTAGAATAACAGAATAACATGTATTAGGCTGCCAGACTTTTGGACATTTAGAATAACAGAATAACATGTATTAGGCTACCAGACTTTTGGACATTTAGAATAACAATAACATGTATTAGGCTACCAGACTTTTGGACATTTAGAATAACAATAACATGTATTAGGCTACCAGACTTTTGGACATTTAGAATAACAATAACATGTATTAGGCTACCAGACTTTTGGACATTTAGAATAACAATAACATGTATTAGGCTACCAGACTTTTGGACATTTAGAATAACAATAACATGTATTAGGCTACCAGACTTTTGGACATTTAGAATAACAGAATAACATGTATTAGGCTACCAGACTTTTGGACATTTAGAATAACAATAACATGTATTAGGCTACCAGACTTTTGGACATTTAGAATAACAATAACATGTATTAGGCTACCAGACTTTTGGACATTTAGAATAACAATAACATGTATTAGGCTACCAGACTTTTGGACATTTAGAATAACAATAACATGTATTAGGCTACCAGACTTTTGGACATTTAGAATAACAGAATAACATGTATTAGGCTACCACAGACTTTTGGACATTTAGAATAACAATAACATGTATTAGGCTACCAGACTTTTGGACATTTAGAATAACAGAATAACATGTATTAGGCTACCACAGACTTTTGGACATTTAGAATAACAATAACATGTATTAGGCTACCAGACTTTTGGACATTTAGAATAACAGAATAACATGTATTAGGCCACCACAGACTTTTGGACATTTAGAATAACAATAACATGTATTAGGCTACCAGACTTTTGGACATTTAGAATAACAGAATAACATGTATTAGGCTACCACAGACTTTTGGACATTTAGAGGGTACAAACAAGCACAGGTCATCTGATTCCCTTAATTGTAGCTTAGGCCTGCCTTCTGAAAGCCTAAATGACTCACCTGTTGATCTGCACCAATGGAAATACAAACACAAACACCTGTTTCCGGATAAGAAAATATGAAAAGGTCTCAAAACAATGCAAACAAACATTAGCGTGGACTACTAATGATACTATTCTATGCGCTATTAAAAGAGTTTGTTCATCTTGGTGCGGAATCTTCTCTGTCTCTCGTTGTGTGATCATCCTCTCTGGGGTTTTTTCACTTTTTCCCGTGTCTCTGTTCACAAGCACATATGGAGCCCAGGGTGCCATATGGAGCCTCAGGGTGACATAAAAAAGAGACTTTTTTCCTAAGGTTTATGGTTGATACAAATGTGAATGAGGAGACGCTGCAACGACAACAGCTGGCTGTCTGTGATCAACAGCCAATATAACAGTAAATATAACAGCCAATATAACAGTATATAAGCTACTTATAGGCTGCAGTTCCTAAATTTAATCATTAAAAAAATCATATGAACTGGTGTGTTTGGTGTCTGCACAGACCTGCTCACATAGTGTGTTTCAGGTCATTAGACTACAGGCCTACTCTCTGTCCGTACATGGCATTGGATACATTTTTAACATATTTAATTCACTGCATTCCTACTGTCTTGCCTTGTATTTGTCTTCATCCTATTCTAAAGACTCATTTATGAAGGGTTATGAACCTATTTTAGTTGCAATACATAGAGCAGGGGGTTAGGGGTAACTACAGACAGCCTAACTGACACAACCGAGTCATCGATGTCCATCCTGTCTTGGCTTCCTGTTTTGTCTTCATCTCACCTGCAGCCACTAGTGTCAGTTATGCACACTGGATTTATTTCTCTTCTTTGAAAGATAATTTTTTTAATCTCAGTTTTAAGTTTACATGCATATATATTCTATTTATGTTTTTTTCACTCTCTAACAAGCTTTTGTCCAATCATCAGCCTCATTTTCAAAACTCTAAATACAATTTGCACACCAGCTGCCTGTTCTGGCCACACATTTCTCTTTCACACCATATGCAGTCAATGAATGCATTTCTACAATGTTTCCATTTTCTTTACATGCAGGATCCCCCAACACCAGGACTGTGTGTCTTATAAGGCTTATTTGCAAATGCTTACACAGTGTGCCAGACATGGAATGACATCTATGTGCAAAAGTCCAAAACCTTAAATACAAACAAAACCCTTAGTTTGGCAACAACAGCAGCACAGCAGTTCCACGGATGATCATTCTTGAATGACTGAACAGATATTTGGGGGGAAAAAAACAGAAAAGGTCAAATAGACAAATCATTTAATTTCAATTGCAGTTGGAGAAGTTGACAGGTGTTGACAACAGACATGTTTTGTTGTATTTAGAGGTTTTTAAAAAAGTGATTACAGATTGGGCAAAAGCATGTTAACAGCTGGGAATAACTTTAGGCCTGTGAATCTGCAACAATTCTTGAAGAATTTAGAAATTTTGAAAGCCAAGACAGGATGGACATAGATGACTCGGTTCAAAATGTCTACATTTTGTAATGTAGACTTAGTGTTTTGTTAACAAAATGTGCTTTTGATAAGGAAACTAACTCTTTGGCTAACTGTGTGATGTGGGTGTTTTGCTGTGTTAAGAGTTTAGAAAAAGTATTTTAAGTTTTGGTTAACTCTTGTTAAGATTGAAAAAAATCATAAAGCAACAGAATATTCTTTGCTTGAGGTCTTTTTCCCAAGATTGAAGCTGGATGTTTCTGTGTCCTGCCAGATGCAGCAGTGTTGGCAAAACAAGCTGCTACTGAACTCAGAAGTTATCAGAGACAAAAGATTGTTTGTTCACACATACATAGTGGATTTTTGGAAAGACAAATTTTACTGCTGTCAGCCAGAGGTATTTGTACACAGTCACAAAACACAACTCATCGTTAACCGTTGGTGGGGTGCAAATCTTCTAGTTAACGCAGGAAACTCAAGAGGACAGTGTTGAGACAATAGTGGACAGTCGGTGTCCTGATCAGTCTTCTGCAGTCTGTATAGTGTGAAATGACTTTAATACAGACACAATTACATTGTTTAAAAGTACAAACCCAAGTTTTAAAAACTGGAAATTTGTGGAAACTGTAGATAAAAAGTAAATGCTATAACTATCAAATTGTACAAGCAATACATTTGTTTGAGAATAGTGCAAGCAATACATTTGTTTGAGAATAGTGCAAGCAATATATTTGTTTGAGAATAGTGCAAGGACAATATACCAGTAGTTGAAACTCAAATATTTTACTGTTATATGGGATCTTTATGGTCATTTCAAATTTGAAGTCAGCGACGGGATGGTGTCAACAAAACTTGAGAAAGACTAAAGACAAACCAAAGGATGACACTTCCCAGTTAATTACGTTAACTGACAAACCAAAGGAAGACACTTCCCAGTTAATTACGTTAACTGACAAACCAAAGGAAGACACCTCCCAGTTAATTACGTTAACTGACAAACCAAAGGATGACACCTCCCAGTTAATTACGTTAACTGACAAACCAAAGGAAGACACTTCCCAGTTAATTACGTTAACTGACAAACCAAAGGAAGACACTTCCCAGTTAATTACGTTAACTGACAAACCAAAGGATGACACCTCCCAGTTAATTACGTTAACTGACAAACCAAAGGATGACACTTCCCAGTTAATTACGTTAACTGACAAACCAAAGGATGACACTTCCCAGTTAATTACGTTAACTGACAAACCAAAGGATGACACTTCACAGTTAATTATGTGAACTGCCTGATGATTTTGTATAAAAGAGCGTTTTTCTTGTCCTAGACATGATTTCAGCAGCCCAACTGGTAGGTGTCTTCATCATGTTCTCCTTTTTGTTATGCTTAGAATGCATCTACTAGTGTCACTTATGCACATTGAATTTATTTCTTTTTCAAAAGATTTTTTTTTAATCTCCCCCTGTGATGTAGCCTACTCTATGCCGTGCTTAAGTGAAATGTCTGCGAAATGTCTGCATTGTGCATATTACAGGAGAGATTAAATCTCAGCGTTTACAGGTTAGAAGTCACGGGCAAATTCATGTAAATATTCAGTGCAGCGCAGCATTTCCCACTAATTAACCAGCCAGGAACAATGTGTTGATGACACTTTGAAGTTTACATGCATATATATATATATATATATATATATTCTATTTACAGTTGACATGCATATGTTTAATTGCATATGTTAATTGTATAATTTACAGTTTTTTTCCACTCGCTAACAAGCTTTTGTCCAATTATCAGCCTCATTTTCAAAACTCTAAATACAATTTGCACACTATCTGTCTGTCTGGGTGGAAGCTTCTGCTTCTATGGATCATTTGAACTCTCCAGATGAGTCAGTAGTTCATCTACAAAGGCACTACTTTCCAAAAAGAAAGACACATTTTCACTTGTGTAACCACAGGATAGTTTTCCATGTCTTCTTAGGTCCATCTCAAATGGACTTGAGCCCAGTTAAGTCTGTTAAACTTCTGGATTATATCTACATATGAAGCGTTCTATAGTCAAGTTTCCACCAGCTTTCATGGTTGGAGTGTCAAAGTATGTTTACAGCCAATGGGCATTTTCTCGTGAACCCATACAATGATTTTCATAACAGAATTAGATCTTATATCCATGAACCCATACAATGATTTTCAGAACAGAATTAGATCTTATATATACATGATTCAGAACAGATCTTATATACGTGCAATCTATTCTTATGTAATAAATGAGTACTATATGCCTCCACATCTAATTCTGAGTGACAGCCTCTCTTCTATCTCTAACCCTAACCCAACTCTAAACTCTAAACCTACAATTCACCTTGACAGTTAATATAATTAGTTTGGTAAAGTTCCTACTTGTGTTGTTTTTAGCATTATTCAACATTTTCACAGCCTTTTATAGGCCGTCCCAACTTTTTGGAGACAAGTTGCAAGTAGCATGTATCCCCCCCAAAAGAATAATTTATGTTTTGCATGTTTTGAAAATAACAGTATTTTGTTTTTTGTTTTGTTTTTGTTCGTGTCCCAACTGTTTCTGGAATCGGAGTGGTAGAGAGCACTGCTGCGTGTAGTAGAAAAACCCTGTATTGCAAAATGCTGTAGGCATCAGAAGAAATACTGAACAACCACAGGCAAGTCAATATGTGTGTGTGTTTTTATACATATATCCCATGGTGCAAGAGTCTCAGAGGTCACAAGGGTGGTGTGATAAAGTGGGTCATGCAGGGAGGGCGATGAGGATTGGGCTGGTAGGTCACGTGGGAAGGGGTCATAGGTCACACAGGTAAGGATTGGGGTTAGTGTCATGGCAACCACCTGGCTTGCAAGGTGAAGGTGGTAATGCTGATGTGGTGGGGTCATCAAGCGGGTGAGGATTGTGGTCATAGGTCAAGTGGGCGGGGTGAGGATCGAGGTCATAGGTCAGGAGGGCAGGGTGAGTGTCATGGCAGCTGCCCGGCCTGCACAGTGAAGGTGGCAATGCTGATGTGGTGGGTCATAGGTCAAGTGGGTGAGGATTGGGGTCATAGGTCAGGCGGGCAGGGTGAGTGTCATGGCGGCTGCTTGCACCGTGTAGGTGGCGATGCTGATGTGGTGGGTCATAGGTCAAGTGGGTGAGGACTGGGGTCATAGGTCAGGCGGGCAGGGTGAGTGTCATGGCGGCTGCTTGCACCGTGTAGGTGGCGATGCTGATGTGGTGGGTCATAGGTCAAGTGGGTGAGGACTGGGGTCATAGGTCAGGCGGGCAGGGTGAGTGTCATGGCGGCTGCTTGCACCGTGTAGGTGGCGATGCTGATGTGGCGTTTGACCTCCTTCCAGGCCTGGGCCGCGTCCGGCACACGCTCGATGCCAAACAGCGCGTCATAGATGCCCGGGAATGACTCTCCCGCGTACTTATTATGACTGCTGGGGGCGAAGACCATATGCCTGTGTGCACACACACACACACACACACACACACACACACACACACACACACACACACAAACACATAATGACAAACGGTTAAAGCACATCTGAAAGATATGTAAGTGTGGCGTGTGCCAAAGGCCAACCCTACTAGGGATGGGTCCTGCAGACCGGTGTTCTGTTACGGCTCGGGACGTGGCGGACAGCACACTAACACAAGGGAGGAAAGGAGCGCTACGTTTAAAAGCGCAGCCTCAGCGGAGACCAAACGACCTTTGACTTCCCTTTAGTGAAATATCTGAAAATGTGAAATGTGTTGCAAGATCACAGCCTGTGAAGGAGAAACATGAGCAACC
>PYXC01001266.1:255000-260000 GCA_015244755.2 Tenualosa ilisha | reverse complement strand
ACACATACACACTAACGCACTCACACACACACTCACCCTCTATGGCAGAGTCAGCGTTGATGTAAGCCACTGCTCTCTGCTGAAGGATTTTCGCATTCTCCTGCCGAGAGACAGAGAGTGTGTGTGTGTGTGTATGTCAAAGAGAAGGCGAGAGAGAGAGAGGAAGTGTGTGTGTGTCTGTGTGTGTTACCTCTGCCCACTCTGTGGATCCCAGGAGGCCAAACTCTTCTGCATCCCAGCTGGCAAACAGCATCGTCCTCCGAGGGCGCCAGCCTACACACACACTCCTCTGTCATACTGTGTGTGTGTGTGTGTGTGTGTGTGTGTGTGTGTGTGTGTGTGTGTGTGTACCTGTCCTGAGGAGGGCCCCTGCACTCCTGGCGATTTCATGCACAGTAGCGGCTCCACTGATGGGATCGATCCCCCCAAACACCCACGCATCACGATGACCTCCCAGAATCACATACCTGTCTGATACACACACATACACACACACACACACACACACACAGATTACACCCACGCATCACGATGACCTCCCAGAATCACATACCTGTCTGATACACACACATACACACACACACACACACACACACAGATTACACCCACGCATCACGATGACCTCCCAGAATCACATACCTGTCTGATACACACACACACACACAGATTACACCCACGCATCACGATGACCTCCCAGAATCACATACCTGTCTGATACACACACACACACAGATTACACCCACGCATCACGATGACCTCCCAGAATCACATACCTGTCTGATACACACACATACACACACACACACACACACACACAGATTACACCCACGCATCACAATGACCTCCCAAAATCACATACCTGTCTGCAACACACACACACACACACACACACAGATTACACCCACGCATCACGATGACCTCCCAAAATCACATACCTGTCTACAACACACACACACACACACACACACACACAGATTACACCCACGCATCACGATGACCTCCCAAATTCACATACCTGTCTAAAACACACACACACACACACACACACACACACACACCTGGCTCCTGAGCTCCTCGGATCTTGCCGATGACATTGTAGATCCGTGTCACTTGGTTGGTGCTGAAGATATTCATCTGCACCGTCCTACACACACACACACACACACAGACACCACACACACACACACATAGACACCACATACACACACACACACACACACACACACACACAGACACCACACACACACAGACACCACACAGACACCACACACACACACACAGACACCACACAGACACCACACACACACACACAGACACCACACACACACACACACAGAGACACCACACACACACACACACACAGACACCACACACACACACACAGACACCACATACACACACACACACCACACACACACACACACAGACACCACACACACACACACACACAGACACCACACACACATCAGGTTCAGACATTACACGTGTGTGTGTGTGTGTGTGTGTGTGTGTGTGTGTGTGTGTACATTCTACACAAAGGCCTCTTTCATACAAAATGGGGAATGAGGCTACAGCAACAAAAACTCTTCCCCTCTCTCTCTCTCTCTCTCTCTCCCTCCCTCTCTGTGTGTGTGAGAGAATATTCAGCAACGCTAACTCCTTCTCTCCTCTCTTTGTGTGTGTGAGAAAGTTGGACAACACTAACTCTCTCTCTCTCCCCCCTCACACACTCTCTCCCTCTGCCCCCCACCTCTCTCATTTGTTCTGTCTCCCTCTCTCTCTGTCTCTCTCTGTCCTTTGCTCTCCCTCTCTCTCTCTCCCCCTCACATACTCTCTCCCTCTGCCCTCCCTCTCTCTCTCTCTATCTCTCTTATGTCCATCTTCTTGTTGAGGCCTGTGATTGGTCAACTGTTCTTCTTGTTGAGGCCTGTGATTGGTCAACTGTTCTTCTTGTTGAGGCCTGTGATTGGTCAACTGTTCTCTGGTCAGTTGGCAGTTGTGTGACTGCAGAGTCTCTATATAGACTGGGGTTGGGAAACAGGAGAGGAAGTCAGAGCACAGACGCAGTAGGACTGTGATGGTGAGGGAGGTCAAATTAACCGCTGTGGAAGTCAGAGCACAGACGCAGTAGGATTGGTGAAGGTCACAAAAACAAGAAAACATTTTTTTCACCTGCCAATGTAGACGAGGTACGGCGGCCCTCTGAGGAAAAGCTACTCCTCGTGTGGCCCGTGATAAAAATGAATTGGACACCCCTTGACTGTGTGTTCAGACTGCAGTCCAATCTGACTGAGCATTTACATTGCACTGCAAAAGTAATCAGATCCAAAGATGACAATGAAATTGAAGATGGAAAGGGACATGACCCAAAGGGACACTGAAATCCTATCTTAAGTGGCTCGGCTGCTCAGACCAAGACAAGTCCGACTGGAGTCGCAATTAAAAACACCTCCACATGTGAGCTGAACTTCAAGTGGTTTTCTGTTGCTGGAAAATGAAGCCAGATACAATCTGGATACAATCTGGATTCAATCTGGATCTGCTAAAAATCAGATTGTGTGACAGTCAGAACAAGGCCTTAGTTCTATCGAGATCATTTTGTGTCAGCAAATATAAGTTTTTAATGAATAAAACATATCAGCCTCCAAGCAGAGGTTTCACATTTGAGCTGAAAGAAACAGAGAAACCAGATGGTTTGAGCTGAAAGAAAAGGAGAAACCAGATGGTTTCGTTTGAGGCTTAAAACCCTAAACATGAAACATTTTAAAACCTTAAATAAAAACCTTTGCTCTTTGTTTTTTCTTTACTTGAATAATAAAGATAAAAAACATCTTCATATAGTTGTGTGTGTGTGTGTGTGTGTGTGTGTGACACAGTCTGAACGAGGCCTCAGTTCTCTGTGTGTGTGACAGTCTGAACGAGGCCTCAGTTCTCTGTGTGTGTGACAGAGAAGAGTAGCAGTGCTGATTTTTCTAAATAAAGCCTTTCTTTTTCTTTTTCTCTCTCTCTCTCTTTTTCTCTGCTTTCTCTCTCTCTTCCTTTCCCCCCTCTCTGGTTCTGGGTGTGGAGGCCTAATGCACTGGTTTTGTCCCTCACTGGTTCTGGTGCAGAGCGGTGAATCCCGGTCCGATTCGGTACGACACGTTCAGTTCTCCTCTCCAGCCAGTGGGGGCGTCAGCTCCGCCCATGTTCCTACAGGAAATGACATCAAAAGGCCTATTATTCTGAAGGAAATTAAATCTTTGTCTTTGGCCCCTGTGTGTGTATGTGTGTGTGTGTGTGTGTGTGTGTGTGTACGTCCATCTGTACATGCGTATGTGTGTGGTGTTCAACCAGCACTGATACTCACTTCAGGAGATGGACAGCATCACCATAACCAATAGGATGCACCGGAATCTTGGGAAGGCCGACCCCCTCCTCAAGATCAAATCTGTAAGTGTATTCTAAGAGAAAACGGGAATTACACACACACACACACACATACACACATACACACACATACATACACACACAAACAGGTATTAACAATTGATTGGGTATTGTAGTATAATTTTAAAAAGAACACCATCCAGAAGTGTCTTCATTTATTTCACAGACATAACTATATATGAACTATATTTCCATCTCAGGATTTGTATGTCTAAGCCCTGAGCTGAGAGAGAAGTTTTATCAATGTCTGTGTCTACCAGAGGTGGCACCACTGAGAAAACGAGGGCAATACTGGAGACCGCCAGAGGTGGCACCACTGAGAAAACGAGGGCAATACTGGAGACCGCCAGAGGTGGCACCACTGAGAAAACGAGGGCAATACTGGAGACCGCCAGAGGTGGCACCACTGAGAAAACGAGGGCAATACTGGAGACTGCCAGAGGTGGCGCTGTAAGGGTAGAGGCAGTTCAAGGACGGACACCATTTCATTATTTATTTCCATGACTAGTTGGGTGACCGGCAGCTGACTCATTGTAACCCTATGAGAACCACATATAAAGCCTGAGGGCATTTAGCAAGTTTCTCTGATATCTCGTACTTTGATAGTTTGAGTTTGCACTTATCCTACTGAGATCTGTGCAGAAGAGCAGTCTGATCGATCAGTAATATCAGCTAAGGGTTCAGTCTGATCGATCAGTAATATCGGCTAAGGGTTCAGTCTGATCGATCAGTAATATTAGCTAAGGGTTCAGTCTAATCGATCAGTAATGTCAGCTAAGGGTTCAGTCTGATCAATATTATTGCTGATGGTGTTTTGCATTGGCTACATTAAAAGAGATGTTACTGTATTTTAGTGTTCTCTCTCTCTTATAGCTCATGTAACTTTGATGCCGTTCTGATGAATTAAATCCACACTTACTTTTCTAAGGTAATTGCAGTATTGAAGTTTGATCTGTGATATTATATTAGGGTCCTTGCTGTATGTTATTCCTGTGATAAACACACACACAGGCACACAGGTACACAGATACACAGGTACACAGGTGCACCACCAGTGTATGACAGGAGATGTGGATTCAGGAGCGGAATCTCAGGATCTTAGATCCCGTTTGTCATGTTGCTTTTCTGACAGATGAAATCGTTTTTTTGCCCTCAACTTTGCCTGGACTCTTTTCCTTTTGGAACGAGCTTCATTTCAGCGGTGATAACGGTGAATTTTTGTATCATTGAGCACAAAGTATCTGAACTTCAAAAAGTATCTGAACTTCATTTTTGGCCTGAGGTCGTATTTCAGTGTATGGATGGAAATAATGCTGTTTTGCAGAGAAATATTTCCTCCTTTTCCAAGCTCTAACAAGTGTTATTTAAAAGTGTTGTTTCAGTGTCATTTAGAGTTTTATTTAAAGTGTTATGTAAAAGTGTTTTCTAAAAAGCGAAGCAGAACTGTTGCCCTGTATCATCTCTGCTCTGCCACACACACACAAATATACAGCCACATACAGACACACACACACACACACCTTTGGCAGGGTAGCCCGGTGTGAGTGGATCTCCAGCTCCATTGAGGTTAA
>PYXC01001266.1:235000-250000 GCA_015244755.2 Tenualosa ilisha | reverse complement strand
GTGCCTGGTGTGTGTGTGTGTGTGTGTTTCACACCTGAGGTAGTGCCTGGTGTGTGTGTGTGTATTTCACACCAGAGGTAGTGCCTGGTGTGTGTGTGTGTGTGTATTTCACACCTGAGGTAGTGCCTGGTGTGTGTGTGTGTGTGTGTTTCACACCTGAGGTAGTGCCTGGTGTGTGTGTGTGTGTGTTTCACACCTGAGGTAGTGCCTGGTGTGTGTGTGTGTGTATTTCACACCTGAGGTAGTGCCTGGTGTGTGTGTGTGTGTGTGTGTGTGTGTTTCACACCTGAGGTAGTGCCTGGTGTGTGTGTGTGTTTGTGTGTGTTTCACACCTGAGGTAGTGCCTGGTGTGTGTGTGTGTGTGTGTTTCACACCTGAGGTAGTGCCTGGTGTGTGTGTGTGTGTGTGTTTCACACCTGAGGTAGTGCCTGGTGTGTGTGTGTGTGTGTGTGTGTTTCACACCTGAGGTAGTGCCTGGTGTGTGTGTGTGTGTGTGTTTCACACCTGAGGTAGTGCCTGATGTTGTCAGCTTGAATCTGATGGAGGAACTGGTCCAGTCTGTCTTCAGCATCTGACTCTGAATGTGCCGGGGCTGGACGCCCATACCAGCCTAATAAAACACACACACACACACACACACACACGCAGATGTGTGGGAAGCCCTGGAACGTTTAAGTGAAATTTTTTGAACATCTTTGCACCTCTTCTGCCTGCTTGACTGGGACTTTGACTGGGACTACTTTTTTCTCCCTGCTTGACTGGGACTTTGACTGGGACTACTTTTTTCTCCCTGCTAGACTGGCCACTCTGTTGTCTCCATTATGTTGCCCAAGCTTGCATGTGGTGAAGGACCACATTCTGTTCCCATGTCCATGTGCAATAGTGTTGTGTAGCCACAAAACCTCTCTATGGCCTCTGCATAGTAGCTTACCCCCCAATAACACGCGGCTCACTAACTGTAAATTACCAAATGATTTTCCTGATAAAGCCTCTATGCACCCATTTATGCAGATTCCACAAGGGCTCAGTTTACCACAGGAGTCCACTTGTCAAATGAAATAAGGCCCAAGAGAGTCTCTCCTTCTCAGGCGCCGTTGGCAGCAATACTCTGAGCCTTCAGGGTCGAGCTCACTTAGAATGATGCGCACATCTTCTTTTCTGACCCGCAAACACACACATGGACCCTGGGCCTTGGAGTTGGTCCAAAACAAAATCAGTAATGGGACCTAAATCATCATAAGCACAGTGGCAAGCTGGCCCACTATACAGTACTGTCCCACTATACAGTACTGGCCCACTATGTGTACTTGGCACAGCATACAGTAACATGTTCCCATTGAAAGTAAATCAGCACTTTATATAGATCACTCCTGCTCACAATTTTTAATAACATTGTACTCATGGTGGTTTTTAAGTTAGCACGTTTAGCAATCATACTCATGGTGGTTTTCAATAAAGTTAGCACATCTTTTAATCGTGGCCACGCTTCAGTAAATCGTGCTCATGATGTTATATCACATGAGCACGAAGTTGATTCAAACATTTGACTTGAGCTTTTCAGGGCTGTGTAGTGATGAGACGGAGAGGTTCACAAGTGAACAAAGAGCTAGTGTGTGTGTGTGTGTATTACTGGACAAAGCAAGGCAGTTGTACTTCTTACAGAAGCAGGTCGCTGTGCTATACAGCCGTGAAAACAAGGAACATTCAGATAAAGCAGACAAGAATTTAAGAAGAAAAAAGATAAACTATTAAACATGTTTGCAGTCAGCAGATAAACTAGAGTGTGTGTGATTACTAATATACAGTCAGCAGATAAACTAGAGTGTGTGTGATTACTAATATACAGTCAGCAGATAAACTAGAGTGTGTGTGATTACTAATATACAGTCAGCAAATAAACTAGAGTGTGTGTGATTACTAATATACAGTCAGCAGATAAACTAGAGTGTGTGTGATTACTAATATACAGTCAGCAAATAAACTAGAGTGTGTGTGATTACTAATATACAGTCAGCAGATAAACTAGAGTGTGTGTGATTACTATTATACAGTCAGCAGATAAACTAGAGTGTGTGTGATTACTATTATACAGTCAGCAGATAAACTAGAGTGTGTGTGATTACTAATATACAGTCAGCAGATAAACTAGTAACAGATGAAGAGTTAATTGCTGCGTTTCTGCCGTAAGATTCACTGCTGCATTTTAGTGTCCAGTAGAATTTACAACATATGACCTCTGCCACATTATTTTCATTTATTTAAACTGCAGTTTTGCAAAGCATTTTTAAGTTTACTCAACTTTAGGCCACTGTAGTTGTAGTAGTAGGATCAGCACAACTACAGTGGCCTAAAGTTGAGTTCACTTAAAAATGCTTCGCAGCTGGTTGCGTTATATTTTTTAGTAAACCTAACTTTTTATTTTTTACAGTGTGTGGTGTGAAGGGTGGTTAAAGTTGCTTTGTTATTATTCAGAGTATAGCCTAATGCCAAGAGTGGATTTGTGTTTGTTTTGAGTCCACTATGTGTGTGTGTGTGTGTGTGTGTGTGTGTTTGTCACTCACAATATAACTGTAAAACTTCAAATGTCTTAATGACACAACGGATTTATCGCTACCGCAGCTGTAGCCCAGTCCCATAGTAGCCTACTGTATTGTATTGCACTATTCAATAGAAGTGCAACATTCTGAACACGCAAATAAATGCAATCCCGAACTTTAATATGCTTCACTCCATACATTTAACATGTTGGATACGACAATCATTTCCCGTTCCTTGTTATCTCCACTGCATTTGCAAGCGTGTTACGTTATGTGGTAAATTCGTGAACGTCTATATAGACTAGAGGATGCATGCGCCACACGTTGCGCGCGCACGCACGCCTCACTGGTGCCACCAGGACTACTCTTTGAAGTCTTCACCGGCACCAAGTCTTTGAAGCGTGACCGAGTACCCCCCGACACCGCGGCCCAGAGCATGCATTCGGGCAACATGCGCAGAGCTCGATGCACACACACGGGCCCACTCACTCTCTTTCGCAGTCTACTTACCTATGATGAAGCCGGCGAAGAAAAGAATCGTAAAGAACACAATTCGACCGATCCATCTGACGTGATTACTCTCGCGAGCCATGTTCATAGCCCGCGGACTCGCCGAGTTGTAGAGCGGTTGTGTGAGCGAGCTTCCGAGATCGGAATGTGAGACAGAATGTGGGAGACACCACTCACACACACAAGCAGCTCCCCCAGACAAACTCACACCACAGTCACACACACACACCCCCCTCTCCCTCTTGACTTGTGTCAATGTGTGGGTGTGTGTGTGTGTGTGTGAGAGAGAGAGATGAGGAGAGGAGGGAGGGAGGGGATAGACAGAATATAGGATAATGTTCCTATTATTCAAGAGCAATGTACACACACACATACACACACGCGCAAATACAGACTGGGACTGTGGAGAAGTTTCTTGGAAAAACCCAAAAAGCAGAGAAGTTTGTCTTGTTCAACCAAGTCTTTATTGCGTTCACCGAGAGAATGGTTATAACAGTGGTAATCCTCAACCATTCTAACCACTCTAACCTTACACCTTATCTGTCTATCTTAAGTACTCCTGCTAGTAGATGATGTAGCTGGCACTGAGCCAATCCTACACAAGGCCTCAGTCTCTGTCCTTTTACGATGAGGCTCTAAACATGGTTTCAACACAGTTTCCAGAGAGGAGCCTACTGGTCTGCATACAGCTCTCTTGCTGGCATTTACACTTTCTTTTTATAGCACAACACTCTGCTGCATGCTCTATCCTATGTCTGTATACACACATACATATATTACTTGTTTCTACAAAATTCCCGACAGGACTAAAAAAAGGCCCTTGATAGAGTCCCACAAAGCCACCTATAGGTGCACACACACCCTATCAATCATCCCGACAGGACTAAAAAAAGGCCCTTGATAGAGTCCCACAAAGCCACCTATAGGTGCACACACACCCTATCAATCATCACACTATTAGGTCCATTAACACCATTAATCATGGAGTTCTTCTCTGTTCAGAGGTCAGTCTTTACCTTACCGAGCATCTTATTGGTTTACACCTGTGTGGCCGCTCTCAACCTCATGTCACCGTCTTATTTAGTTCTGTCTTGACAAATGAATTGCTAATGCAACACATAGCAACCTCAGTCTTTCTCCTGCAGAGTGGGTCTCTCTCTGTTCTGCCCTCCTAATAGGAAACAGGAGACTTTGTGAGTCATTGTTATGTGAGGTGGATCATAAGCCTGGGGCTCTAAACTCCAATACTTCCTGGCTCTGCAGACAGTAAATGGTTAACTAACAGGACAAGGTCAGTGGAGTGGTAAACCACAGAGTGGCTGAGGGTTGTGTGTGTTAAACTGTGTGTTATGGTGAGACTATTGTCCTCTAACACGGGCTTAGCTACAGTATGTAAGTGGTTATATGAGTCATGTGAGGTGTTCATGCATTGTTAGACGTGCATGTTTTGTGCAGACATGTGAATTCAGTATGACCATATCATTGCCTAGAAACACTACTACAAAAGTGTGCTGAACCCAAGGGACCTTGGGTTTGTTACTTCAACCTGCTGTTGCTTGTAACTCGTGAATAAAGATTGTTTGGCTTTTACACCTAAGTTGTCTGCTGTACAGGGTTTTACACTGTCTAACATTAGCCTGCTAAACCTGTCAAATTTTCACATACCGGATAGGCTGCCATATTTTACAAAACCGATCACTTTAGATTATCAGTGTGTTATTTCACCTCATGCCTTCATTGATAACAAGTAAGCCATCAGGTCAGACACCATTTGGTGATGTTTAATAACAATAAATGGGCCTTTTACAGACTTATCTAACAGAATTGGAATGACCTCAAATTTGGTCCGGCTGATGCACCGTAGCTAGACATCAAGATGGATACAGATCTTAGTGCTGCCAACTTTTGGACTGAATTTTGCCCAGAGCATACATGCCCAAAAATGAATAATAAAATGAACACACTTAAGTAGGTGACATTAGATTATGTCACAAGCATCAGCACTGTTAGAGAGCATCCATCATATGAAGTCAAACTGCTAACTGGAGGTGGAGTAGCGCTGAGACTCATATGAAATCAAACTGCTAACTGGAGGTGGAGTAGCGCTGAGACTCATATGAAATCAAACTGCTAACTGGAGGTGGAGTAGCGCTGAGACTCATATGAAATCAAACTGCTAACTGGAGGTGGAGTAGCGCTGAGACTCATATGAAATCAAACTGCTAACTGGAGGTGGAGTAGCGCTGAGACTCATATGAAATCAAACTGCTAACTAGAGGTGGAGTAGCGCTGAGACTCATATGAGGTCAAACTGCTAACTAGAGGTGGAGTAGCGCTGAGACTCATATGAGGTCAAACTGCTAACTGGAGGTGGAGTAGCGCTGAGACTCATATGAGGTCAAACTGCTAACTGGAGGTGGAGTAGCGCTGAGACTCATATGAGGTCAAACTGCTAACTGGAGGTGGAGTAGCGCTGAGACTCATATGAACTCCTTGTCCCCCCACAAATGAAGCTCTGCTCTGTTTGCTTTTGTTGATCATTTCTTCGACTTTCAACTAGAGTCACCTAGACTCTAACATTACTCTGTCTTACACCTAGACTCTAACATTACTCTGTCTTACACCTAGACTCTAACATTCCTCTAACATTACTCTAACATTACTCTAACATTACTCTGCAAAAAGGAATTCCAGTAACACCAGCATGACTGCCAGTTGCGCTGTGCTGCTGTGCGTGTAACGCCTACATTACATTCACATTTATGCATTTAGCATTTTGACGCTTTTATCAGGTTCCTCAACCGCTACGCCACCTACTTTCCCACTCAGTCTCAGCAGCATCTGTAGGATCAGTGCCAATACCAGCGTTCACTCTGAGCGGCCTTGTGTCTTCATTAATGCGCAAATCACTGTCAATTAAAAGTGGCTACATGAAAGGAAACAGTGAGGAGAAGTTAGGTGTTAGATTGCTGATCTTACATTAGGTGTTAGATTGCTGATCTTACATTAGGTGTTAGATTGCTGATCTTACGTTAGGTGTTAGATTGCTGATCTTACATTAGGTGTTAGATTGCTGATCTTACGTTAGGTGTTAGATTGCTGATCTTACATTAGGTGTTAGATTGCTGATCTTACGTTAGGTGTTAGATTGCTGATCTTACATTAGGTGTTAGATTGCTGATCTTACATTAGGTGTTAGATTGCTGATCTTACATTAGGTGTTAGATTGCTGATCTTACATTAGGTGAGACTTTTTCTTCTTCCTTGTTCACTAGAGCCTAGAATGATGCTGACATCTAACAAATGAGTTTATTTTCCCAGAATGAGTAACTCATCAACCCAGCAGTAAATATGACACTACTTTCCAAGAATACAATATGATCTCCCAATCACCCCCCTCACCCCCCCCCCCCCCTCACCCCCCCACACACACACAGTCATTACACTGCTAGTGTGTAGGCAGCAGATCATCCCAATCACCCCCCTCACACACAACACACAACACACACACACACACACACACACACACAGTCATTGCACTGCTAGTGTGTAGGCAGCAGATCATCCCAATCACCCCCCTTCTCCTACTTCTCTCTCTCCCTCTCTCTCAGACACACACACACACACACACACACACACAAGTATGTGCTTTGGGAGGCTGGTGTTAAAGCTAATGTTCAAGTCATGGGATCACCACAGTCAGTCAGGACCTTGGTATAACGTCTCACCCGAAGGACAGTCTCTCTTAGGGCACAGTGTCCCCGTCACTGCACTAAGGCACTGGGATTGACCTGAGGGAACACTGCCACCTACTGGCCACCCACCAACACCACTTCCAGCAGCACCAACCAAGCCCACACTATTCAGCTGAGGCAGGGCACCATTGGTCTGGCTGCTGGTTGTCATGACTAATCAGCACAACCTTATTCAAAATTAGAGTTCATAACCTTGTGAAAGCATCATTACTACAGCTGCATCATTACTACAGCTGCATCATTACTACAGCTGCATCATTACTACAGCATCATTACTACAGCTGCATCATTACTACAGCATCATTACTACAGCATCATTACTACAGCTGCATCATTACTACAGCATCATTACTACAGCTGCATCATTACTACAGCTGCATCATTACTACAGCATCATTACTACAGCTGCATCATTACTACAGCATCATTACTACAGCTGCATCATTACTACAGCTGCATCATTACTACAGCTGCATCATTACTACAGCATCATTACTACAGCATCATTACTACAGCATCATTACTACAGCATCATTACTACAGCTGCATCATTACTACAGCTGCATCATTACTACAGCTGCATCATTACTACAGCATCATTACTACAGCTGCATCATTACTACAGCATCATTACTACAGCATCATTACTACAGCTGCATCATTACTACAGCATCATTACTACAGCTGCATCATTACTACAGCATCAGTACTACAGCTGCATCATTACTACAGCTGCATCATTACTACAACTGCATCATTACTACAGCTGCATCATTACTACAGCATCATTACTACAGGCATCATTACTACAGCTGCATCATTACTACAACTGCATCATTACTACAGCTGCATCATTACTACAGCATCATTACTACAGCTGCATCATTACTACAGCATCATTACTACAGCATCATTACTACAGCTGCATCATTACTACAACTGCATCATTACTACAGCTGCATCATTACTACAGCTGCATCATTACTACAGCATCATTACTACAGCTGCATCATTACTACAGCTGCATCATTACTACAGCATCATTACTACAGCTGCATCATTACTACAGCTGCATCATTACTACAGCATCATTACTACAGCTGCATCATTACTACAGCTGCATCATTACTACAGCATCATTACTACAGCATCATTACTACAGCTGCATCATTACTACAGCATCATTACTACAGCTGCATCATTACTACAGCTGCATCATTACTACAGCATCATTACTACAGCATCATTACTACAGCTGCATCATTACTACAGCTGCATCATTACTACAGCTGCATCATTACTACAGCATCATTACTACAGCTGCATCATTACTACAGCTGCATCATTACTACAGCATCATTACTACAGCATCATTACTACAGCTGCATCATTACTACAGCATCATTACTACAACTGCATCATTACTACAGCTGCATCATTACTACAGCATCATTACTACAGCATCATTACTACAGCTGCATCATTACTACAACTGCATCATTACTACAGCTGCATCATTACTACAGCATCATTACTACAGCTGCATCATTACTACAGCTGCATCATTACTACAGCATCATTACTACAGCTGCATCATTACTACAGCATCAGTACTACAGCATCATTACTACAGCATCATTACTACAGCATCATTACTACAGCTGCATCATTACTACAGCTGCATCATTACTACAGCTGCATCATTACTACAGCATCATTACTACAGCTGCATCATTACTACAGCATCATTACTACAGCTGCATCATTACATCTTATACAGCATCATTACTACAGCTGCATCATTACTACAGCTGCATCATTACTACAGCATCATTACTACAGCTGCATCATTACTACACGCATCATTATCAGCATCATTACTACAGCTGCATCATTACTACAGCTGCATCATTACTACAGGCATCATTACTACAGCTGCATCATTACTACAGCATCATTACTACAGCTGCATCATTACTACAGCATCATTACTACAGCTGCATCATTACTACAGCATCATTACTACAGCATCATTACTACAGCTGCATCATTACTACAGCATCATTACTACAGCTGCATCATTACTACAGCATCATTACTACAGCTGCATCATTACTACAGCATCATTACTACAGCATCATTACTACAGCTGCATCATTACTACAGCATCATTACTACAGCATCATTACTACAGCTGCATCATTACTACAGCATCATTACTACAGCATCAATCACTACAGCTGCATCATTACTACAGCATCATCATTACTACAGCTGCATCATTACTACAGCTGGCATCATTACTACAACTGCATCATTACTACAGCTGCATCATTACTACAGCATCATTACTACAGCTGCATCATTACTACAGCTGCAACATTACCACAGCATCATTACTACAGCTGCATCATTACTACAGCATCATTACTACAGCTGCATCATTACTACAGCTGCATCATTACTACAGCATCATTACTACAGCATCATTACTACAGCATCATTACTACAGCTGCATCATTACTACAGCTGCATCATTACTACAGCATCATTACTACAGCTGCATCATTACTACAGCATCATTACTACAGCATCATTACTACAGCTGCATCATTACTACAGCATCATTACTACAGCTGCATCATTACTACAGCATCATTACTACAGCATCATACTACAGCTGCATCATTACTACAGCTGCATTATTGCTACAGCTGCATTATTACTACAGCTGCATTCATTACTACAGCATCATTACTACAGCATCATTACTACAGCTGCATTATTACTACAGCATCATTACTACAGCATCATTACTACAGCATCATTACTACAGCTGCATCATTACTACAGCTGCATCATTACTACAGCATCATTACTACAGCATCATTACTACAGCTGCATTATTGCTACAGCTGCATTATTACTACAGCTGCATTATTACTACAGCTGCATCATTACTACAGCTGCATCATTACTACAGCTGCATTATTACTACAGCTGCATCATTACTACAGCTGCATCATTACTACAGCATCATTACTACAGCTGCATCATTACTACAGCTGCATCATTACTACAGCATCATTACTACAGCTGGCATCATTACTACAGCTGCATCATTACTACAGGCATCATTACTACAGCTGCATCATTACTACAGCATCATTACTACAGCTGCATCATTACTACAGCTGCATCATTACTACAGCTGCATCATTACTACAGCATCATTACTACAGCATCATTACTACAGCTGCATCATTACTACAGCATCATTACTACAGCATCATCACTACAGCTGCATCATTACTACAGCATCATTACTACAGCTGCATCATTACTACAGCTGCATCATTACTACAACTGCATCATTACTACAGCTGCATCATTACTACAGCTGCAACATTACCACAGCATCATTACTACAGCTGCATCATTACTACAGCATCATTACTACAGCTGCATCATTACTACAACTGCATCATTACTACAGCTGCATCATTACTACAGCATCATTACTACAGCTGCATCATTACTACAGCATCAGTACTACAGCTGCATCATTACTACAGCTGCAACATTACCACAGCATCATTACTACAGCTGCATCATTACTACAGCATCATTACTACAGCTGCATCATTACTACAGCTGCATCATTACTACAGCATCATTACTACAGCATCATTACTACAGGCATCAATTACTACAGCTGCATCATACAGCCATCATTACTACCAAGCTGCATCATTACTACAGCATCATTACTACAGCATCATTACTACAGCTGCATCATTACTACAGCATCATTACTACAGCTGCATCATTACTACAGCATCATTACTACAGCATCATTACTACAGCTGCATCATTACTACAGCTGCATTATTGCTACAGCTGCATTATTACTACAGCTGCATCATTACTACAGCATCATTACTACAGCATCATTACTACAGCTGCATTATTACTACAGCATCATTACTACAGCATCATTACTACAGCATCATTACTACAGCTGCATCATTACTACAGCTGCATCATTACTACAGCATCATTACTACAGCATCATTACTACAGCTGCATTATTGCTACAGCTGCATCATTACTACAGCTGCATCATTACTACAGCATCATTACTACAGCATCATTACTACAGCTGCATTATTGCTACAGCTGCATTATTACTACAGCTGCATTATTACTACAGCTGCATCATTACTACAGCTGCATCATTACTACAGCTGCATTATTACTACAGCTGCATCATTACTACAGCTGCATCATTACTACAGCTGCATCATTACTACAGCATCATTACTACAGCTGCATCATTACTACAGCTGCATCATTACTACAGCATCATTACTACAGCTGCATCATTACTACAGCATCATTACTACAGCTGCATCATTACTACAGCATCATTACTACAGCTGCATCATTACTACAGCTGCATCATTACTACAGCTGCATCATTACTACAGCATCATTACTACAGCTGCATCATTACTACAGCTGCATCATTACTACAGCATCATTACTACAGCTGCATCATTACTACAGCATCATTACTACAGCTGCATCATTACTACAGCATCATTACTACAGCTGCATCATTACTACAGCATCATTACTACAGCATCATTACTACAGCTGCATCATTACTACAGCATCATTACTACAGCATCATCACTACAGCTGCATCATTACTACAGGCATCATTACTACAGCTGCATCATTACTACAGCTGCATCATTACTACAACTGCATCATTACTACAGCTGCATCATTACTACAGCATCATTACTACAGCTGCATCATTACTACAGCTGCAACATTACTACAGCATCATTACTACAGCTGCATCATTACTACAGCTGCATCATTACTACAGCATCATTACTACAGCATCATTACTACAGCATCATTACTACAGCTGCATCATTACTACAGCATCATTACTACAGCTGCATCATTACTACAGCATCATTACTACAGCATCATTACTACAGCTGCATTATTACTACAGCATCATACTACGCATTTACTACAGCATCATTACTACAGCTGCATCATTACTACAGCTGCATCATTACTACAGCATCATTACTACAGCTGCATCATTACTACAGCATCATTACTACAGCTGCATCATTACTACAGCTGCATCATTACTACAGCATCATTACTACAGCTGCATCATTACTACAGCTGCATCATTACTACAGCTGCATCATTACTACAGCATCATTACTACAGCTGCATCATTACTACAGCATCATTACTACAGCATCATTACTACAGCTGCATCATTACTACAGCATCATTACTACAGCTGCATCATTACTACAGCATCATTACTACAGCTGCATCATTACTACAGCATCATTACTACAGCTGCATCATTACTACAGCTGCATCATTACTACAGCATCATTACTACAGCTGCATCATTACTACAGCATCATTACTACAGCTGCATCATTACTACAGCATCATTACTACAGCTGCATCATTACTACAGCATCATTACTACAGCATCATTACTACAGCTGCATCATTACTACAGCATCATTACTACAGCATCATCACTACAGCTGCATCATTACTACAGCATCATTACTACAGCTGCATCATTACTACAGCTGCATCATTACTACGCATCAACTACAGCTGCATCATTACTACAGCTGCATCATTACTACAGCATCATCTTACTACAGCTGCATTATACATTACTACAGCTGCAACATTACTACAGCATCATTACTACAGCTGCATCATTACTACAGCTGCATCATTACTACAGCATCATTACTACAGCATCATTACTACAGCATCATTACTACAGCTGCATCATTACTACAGCATCATTACTACAGCTGCATCATTACTACAGCATCATTACTACAGCATCATTACTACAGCTGCATCATTACTACAGCATCATTACTACAGCATCATCACTACAGCTGCATCATTACTACAGCTGCATCATTACTACAGCATCATTACTACAGCTGCATCATTACTACAGCATCATTACTACAGCATCATTACTACAGCATCATTACTACAGCTGCATCATTACTACAGCTGCATCATTACTACAGCATCATTACTACAGCTGCATCATTACTACAGCATCATTACTACAGCATCATTACTACAGCATCATTACTACAGCTGCATCATTACTACAGCTGCATCATTACTACAGCATCATTACTACAGCTGCATCATTACTACAGCTCATTATTGCTACAGCTGCATTATTACTACAGCTGCATCATTACTACAGCATCATTACTACAGCATCATTACTACAGCTGCATTATTGCTACAGCTGCATCATTACTACAGCTGCATCATTACTACAGCATCATTACTACAGCATCATTACTACAGCTGCATTATTACTACAGCTGCATTATTACTACAGCTGCATCATTACTACAGCTGCATCATTACTACAGCATCATTACTACAGCATCATTACTACAGCTGCATCATTACTACAGCTGCATTATTACTACAGCTGCATCATTACTACAGCTGCATCATTACTACAGCATCATTACTACAGCATCATTACTACAGCTGCATTATTGCTACAGCTGCATTATTACTACAGCTGCATCATTACTACAGCTGCATCATTACTACAGCATCATTACTACAGCTGCATTATTGCTACAGCTGCATTATTGCTACAGCTGCATCATTACCACAGCTGCATCATTACCACAGCTGCATTATTGCTACAGCTGCATCATTACTACAGCTGCATCATTACTACAGCTGCATTATTGCTACAGACAGGGGCGCCGCCAGGGAGGGAAAAGTTAGGCTGATTCCAAGGGCCTGGCACTGATAGGGGGCCCTAGAGAACATTTGAATATTATATTCAATGTCTGGGAGGCACAAAATCATTTTCTGTCATGGGGCCCCAAATTTTTAGCTGCGCCGCTGGCTACTGCTGCATTAATGTGTTACATGGGCACTATCACTTTTGCACTCCACATCCCACTTGAATACTGGGCCTTATTTGTCTGTTGGATTATTTGGACATTATGTTGACATGTGCCTACCTGTGAGAGCTGACACCCACAGAAGCCTTGTGTATGTCAGTAAACATGGCCAGTAAAACTTGTTTCTGATTCTGATCACTGATGCTGCGGTTGAATAATAATCCTGCACTTTATCCCATAATCCAACAGTCTAGGTAAGATAAGGGGGGGCGAGGGTACAGTATGGTGTGTGTGTAGATGTGTATGATGTGTGTGTGTGTGTGGGGGGGGTACAGTATGGTGTGTGTGTATATGTGTATGATGTGTGTGTGTGTGTGTGGGGGGGGGGTACAGTATGGTGTGTGTGTATATGTGTATGATGTGTGTGTGTGTGTGGGGGGGGGGTACAGTATGGTGTGTGTGTATATGTGTATGATGTGTGTGTGTGTGTGGGGGGGGTACAGTATGGTGTGTGTGTATATGTGTATGATGTGTGTGTGTGTGTGTGGGGGGGGGGGGTACAGTATGGTGTGTGTGGTGTGTGTGTACATGTGTATGATATGTGTGTGTGTGTGGGGGGGGGGGTACAGTATGGTGTGTATGGTGTGTGTGTATATGTGTATGATGTGTGTGTGTGTGTGGGGGGGGGTACAGTATGGTGTGTGTGTAGATGTGTATGATGTGTGTGTGTGTGGGGGGGGGGGTACAGTATGGTGTGTATGGTGTGTGTGTATATGTGCATGATGTGTGTGTGTGTGTGGGGGGGGGGGGTACAGTATGGTGTGTGTGGTGTGTGTGTACATGTGTATGATATGTGTGTGTGTGTGTGTGGGGGGGGGGGGTACAGTATGGTGTGTATGGTGTGTGTGTATATGTGCATGATGTGTGTGTGTGTGTGTGTGTGGGGGGGGGGGTACAGTATGGCAGTACAGGGTTGTTTGTGCCAGGAGCAGATGGATTGCGCAGTCGTGCGTTTGAACCATTAGAGGGCACTACGAGAGCCGAGCCGCACACACTCAGACTTGCAGTTACACATACTCATACTATACACACACACACACACACACACACACATTGACGGATGTTGCCGTAGCGTTTTATCCAGCTGACAGAGAAACCAAATGGTTGACTCGCACACACACGCACACACACACACACTGCAAGTCCAAGTTGGACACCGCT
>PYXC01001266.1:222500-227500 GCA_015244755.2 Tenualosa ilisha | reverse complement strand
CTGTGTGTGTGTGTATGTGCATGTCTTTTTTTGTTTCTGTGTATGTGTGTGCGCCTGTGTGTGTCTGTGTGTGTGTGTCTGATTGTTTGTGTCTCTGATTTTTCAGGATGAGCAGTTATGAGATATTCTGGTACACACACAACCTTTTCATTCTGTTCTACATTATCCTCATGGTCCATGCACTGGGGTACGTACACACACACACACACACACACACACACACACACACACACACACACACTCACCTGATGTGTAACATGTGTACAAGTGTAGATTTGAATGTTTACTTTACGAATGCTATGGCTTCTTCCCTACATTGGCAAAACCATCAAGTGCATCAACTGGATCTGTGTAAAACTGGATCTGCGTAGAACTGGATCTGTGTAGAACTGGATCTGTGTAGAACTGGATCTGTGTAGAACTGGATCTGTTTCATCATGACCATATGTTGGTAGAACTGGAAATCCTATCATGGGGAATAATGAGCAAAGTTATTTAGTTATGGAATGGTGATAACCCTCTGTGCTTGGTCAGTGTGTGTATGTGTGTGTTTTAGTGTGTGTCTGTGTAAGTGTGTGGTAGAGTGTGCGTGTGTGTGTTTTAGTATGTGTCCATGTAAGTGTGTGGTAGAGTGTGCGTGTGTGTGTTTTAGTGTGTGTCCGTGTGCGTGTGTGGTAGTGTGTGTGTGTTTTTAGTGTGTCTGTGTGAGTGTGTGGTAGAGTGTGCGTGTGTGTGTTTTAGTGTGTGTCCATGTGCGTGTGTGGTAGTGTGTGTGTGTTTTTAGTGTGTGTCTGTGTGAGTGTGTGGTAGGGTGTGTGTGTGTGTGTGTGTGTGTGTTTAGTGTATTTCAGCTGCAGTGTGTGCTCTTGACTTGCAGGGGCGCTCTAAAGTACCAGACCAATCTGGACACACACACACCAGGATGTCTACCTGCCAATCACAGCAATGGAGTGGAGGCCCCGGCCAATCAGAGGGGGGGACTGGAGGAGCAGTGGCCACAGAGGGAACAAGTCTGCAAAGAGGAGGCCCGATTTCAGTCTCACTTTCCTGAGGTGTGTGTGTGTGTGTGTGTGTGTGTGTGTGTGTGTGCGTGCGTACATATGTGTTTGTGTGTGGAAGGAATAGTTTGTGTATGTTTTTCAGACGTGGCTCTGGGTGTTGGTTCCTCTGTGTGTGTATTGCACTGAGCGAGTGTGTCGCTACATCAGAAGCCACATGCCTGTTACCATAGTTACCGCTATCAGGCATCCCTGTGATGTCATTGAGGTGCGCATGCTGAAGGACGGCTTCAAGGCAAAACCAGGCCAGGTGAGTGTGTGTGTGTGTGTCTGTGTGCGTGTGTGTGTGTGTGTGTGTGTGTGTGTGTGAGTGTGTGTGTGTGGAGTATGTGTACAATTTTGTGTGTACATAAAAAAAGAATGGCTTAAAATAAAGGAGCCCCTTTAGAGAGACCCAGGCCTTGACTAGACTAGACTGACTGATCTCAGCACAGCAGACATCCTGAGATGAAGGCTGAACTGAAGAAGGAACTGATCTCAGCACAGCAGACGATCAGCTGCTTCTTCAGTTTAGCCTTCAGTGTTTTCTAGATAGACATGAAATGTAATCAATGTAATCATTTATTTTGCACACACACCCACACACACACACGTGCACACACACACATGCACAAGCACACACACACACACACGGAGTGTCATGGAGTGAGAGAAAAGAGGGGTTAAAATAGGACTGTGCAGACTGTGGCAGGGGTTCAGGTCCTGAGCTAGAGAAGAGAGCCCAGCAGCAGCGCTGGAATGGGACTCCACAGCTCGGAATGCCCCCTCTTAAGGGTTTCAATGGTAGAATCTACTTCAACATTCAGAGGCCCATAGCGTTAGCCACAAACACTTAGAACGCTGGACAACTTTCACCATCAGTCTGCATGTGCTTAATCTGATAGAGTCTGCATGTGCTTAATCTGATACTGAGGATGACGGCCCACCTCCAGTGTGAACACAAGTCCAAGTTCCAGTGAAGGCGAGTGGCACACAGGCACAGCGCCGCAGGTAGAGCTGGGAGGAGCTGGGTGGTTGAAGGGATCGGACCAGACACTGACAGTTAAGCGCTAGCAGGCCTGTGCTAAAGTGAGATAAGCTCTAGCAGGCCTGTGCTAAACTCAGATAAGCGCTAGCAGGCCTGTGCTAAAGTGAGATAAGCGCTAGCAGGCCTGTGCTAAAGTGAGTTAAGATCTAGCAGGCCTGTGCTAAACTCAGATAAGCGCTAGCAGGCCTGTGCTAAACTCAGATAAGCGCTAGCAGGCCTGTGCTAAAGTGAGATAAGCGCTAGCAGGCCTGTGCTAAACTCAGATAAGCGCTAGCAGGCCTGTGCTAAACTCAGATAAGCGCTAGCAGGCCTGTGCTAAAGTGAGTTAAGATCTAGCAGGCCTGTGCTAAACTCAGATAAGCGCTAGCAGGCCTGTGCTAAACTCAGATAAGCGCTAGCAGGCCTGTGCTAAAGTGAGATAAGCGCTAGCAGGCCTGTGCTAAAGTGAGATAAGCGCTAGCAGGCCTGTGCTAAAGTGAGTTAAGCTCTAGCAGGCCTGTGCTAAACTCAGATAAGCTCTAGCAGGCCTGTGCTAAAGTGAGATAAGCGCTAGCAGGCCTGTGCTAAAGTGAGATAAGCGCTAGCAGGCCTGTGCTAAAGTGAGATAAGCGCTAGCAGGCCTGTGCTAAAGTGAGTTAAGCTCTAGCAGGCCTGTGCTAAACTCAGATAAGCTCTAGCAGGCCTGTGCTAAAGTGAGATAAGCGCTAGCAGGCCTGTGCTAAAGTGAGATAAGCGCTAGCAGGCCTGTGCTAAACTCAGATAAGCTCTAGCAGGCCTGTGCTAAAGTGAGATAAGCGCTAGCAGGCCTGTGCTAAACTCAGATAAGCGCTAGCAGGCCTGTGCTAAACTCAGATAAGCGCTAGCAGGCCTGTGCTAAAGTGAGATAAGCGCTAGCAGGCCTGTGCTAAACTCAGATAAGCGCTAGCAGGCCTGTGCTAAACTCAGATAAGCGCTAGCAGGCCTGTGCTAAACTCAGATAAGCGCTAGCAGGCCTGTGCTAAAGTGAGCGGCGTGGGACATAAGGATGCTGCCAGAGAGCACAGAAGGGCTGGAGTGACAGCGGTCTTTGCTGAGGGCCGGAGTGAGCGGTCTTTGCTGAGGGCTGGAGTGAAGCGGTCTTTGCTGAGGGCTGGAGTGAGCGGTCTTTGCTGAGGGCTGGAGTGACAGCGGTCTTTGCTGAGGGCTGGAGTGAAGCGGTCTTTGCTGAGGGCTGGAGTGACAGCGGTCTTTGCTGAGGGCTGGAGTGACAGCGGTCTTTGCTGAGGGCTGGAGTGAGGCGGTCTTTGCTGAGGGCCGGAGTGAAGCGGTCTTTGCTGAGGGCCGGAGTGAAGCGGTCTTTGCTGAGGGCCGGAGTGAGGCGGTCTTTGCTGAGGGCCGGAGTGAGGCGGTCTTTGCTGAGGGCCGGAGTGAGGCGGTCTTTGCTGAGGGCTGGAGTGACAGCGGTCTTTGCTGAGGGCCGGAGTGAAGCGGTCTTTGCTGAGGGCCGGAGTGAGGCGGTCTTTGCTGAGGGCCGGAGTGAGGCGGTCTTTGCTGAGGGCTGGAGTGAGGCGGTCTTTGCTGAGGGCTGGAGTGAGGCGGTCTTTGCTGAGGGCTGGAGTGAGGCGGTCTTTGCTGAGGGCTGGAGTGAGGCGGTCTTTGCTGAGGGCTGGAGTGAGGCGGTCTTTGCTGAGGGCTGGAGTGAGGCGGTCTTTGCTGAGGGCTGGGAAAGACCAGTCACATGTTTCTAAAGCAACATAAACTGACCAATGACATCAGGTCCCACCATAACAATGATGTTTGAGTGTGAGTGTGTGTGAGACAGAGTGTGTGTTTGTGTGTGTCTGTGTGTAACTGTGTGTGTCTGTGTAACTGTGTGGTTTTGTCTGTGTGTGTGTGTGTGTGTATGTATGTATGTGTAACTGTGTGTTTGTTATTACAGTACATCCTGTTGAATTGTCCAAGTGTGTCATCATTTGAGAACCACCCCTTTACTCTCACTATGGTGAGTCTCAAACACACACACACACACACACACACACACACACACGCACAAATAAGCAAATAGACCCCTAGGGCCTTCAGGAATGTTCAGGAACATTATGCATTTTGCATATTATGTTTTATTATGCTTGTGTGTGTGTGTTTGTGTGTGTGTGAAAGAGAGATAAGTTATGTAAATAGCTTTGACAATGTGTGTGTTTAGATTAGACTACTTGTACAGTATGTGTGTATGCTTTGTGTGTCTCTATGACTGATTTGAATGAGTCTCTATGTAATGTGTTTGTGCTCTAATGTGTGTGTGTGTGTGTGTGTGTGTATGTGTGTGTGTATGTGTGTGTGTATAGTGTCCAACAGAGAAGAAAAATACTTTTGGAATTCATCTGCGTGTTGTTGGTGACTGGACAGGTGAGCTTTACACACACACACACACACACACACTCACTCACTCACTGACTCACTCACTCATTCACGCACGCACACACACACAACACAACACACACACACACACACACACTCACTCACTCACTCACTCACTCACTCACTCACTCACTCACTCACGCACACACACAACACAACACACACACACACACAAACTCACTCACTCACTCACGCACACACACAACACACACACACACTCACTCACTCACTCACTCACGCACACACAACACAACACAACACAACACAACACAACACAACACACACACTGATACACATGCACACACACATACACACACTCACTCACTCACTCACTCACTCACTCACACACTCACTCACGCACACACACATACACACAACACAACACAACACACACACACACACACACACACACTAATACTCATGCACTTGAGCTCTACAAACACACACACACACACACACACAAATACTCATGCACATGAGCTCTACAAACACACACACACACAAACACAAATGCTCAT
>PYXC01001266.1:190000-207500 GCA_015244755.2 Tenualosa ilisha | reverse complement strand
CATTTTCACAGGAAAGAAGGATTAGCCTACAACTGAGCTGCTGATGTCTGGGCAAATGGGTACAGAACTAAAGTTCAAGAGCTCTCCATATTCCTTCTCTTCTTGCGTTTGGTGATGCACTTTTATTCTTGGCTGCAAGAGGGCGCAGCAGAGCAATGAGCCATCATTTCCTCCTCCCTCTGCTGTTGACCCATGGAGACACACCTGACTATCGCTTTCACTTCCTCAGATCAGTGCTCTGAGTCTGCTGACGGCCTGTCTTTTGTTGTCCTCGTCTGTTTTAAATGCTCTGCTTTAAGTAGAAAGTATTAACTGCACCTTATGTACATCTATATTTACTAAGTGTGCACTAATTGTAGCCTAAGTGTGCACTAAATGTATCCTAAGTGTGCACTAAATGTATCCTAAGTGTGCACTAAATGTATCCTAAGTGTGCACTAAATGTAGCCTAAGTGTGCACTAATGTCTTTCTTTATATATGTTGCTTGTAGCACCCCTTGCTCCGTGGTGAAATGTGATTTCAGTGGATATGCTTAAAATGACCATGAAGCCCATTTGGCCTGAGTTGATCAACTCAGCTCTACTGCTTAGGATTTAGCTGATATACAAGGATCACTCAGTGAAGTGTGTGTGTGTGTGTGTGTGTGTGTGTGTGTGTGTGTGAGTGCGCGCGCACGCGCGCGCGTGTGTGTGAGTGCGGCGTGTGTGTGTGAGTGCGCGTGCGTGTGAGTGCGCGTGCGTGCGTGTGTGTGTGTGTGTGTGTGTGTGTGTGTGTGTGTGTGCGCGTGTACATGTGCGCTGGCATTTATATCCTTATAACTACAAGAGGATTATAGGATAGAGGATATTTGATTATGGGCTGTGTTCGATTATGGTCTGTTTGATTATGGCCTGTGTTTGATTATGGTCTGTTTGATTATGGTCTGTGTTCGATTATGGTCTGTTTGATTATGGTCTGTTTTTGATTATGGGCTGTGTTCGATTATGGTCTGTTTGATTATGGTCTGTGTTTGATTATGATCTGTTTGATTATGGTCTGTGTTCGATTATGGTCTGTTTGATTATGGTCTGTGTTTGATTGTGGTCTGTGTTTGATTGTGGTCTGTTTGATTATGATCTGTGTTTGATTATGGTCTGTGTTTGATTATGGTCTGTTTTTGATTATGGTCTATGGACAGTTATTTCACAGTGCTAAAATTCAGTTTTCCCCATCTGCACCTAGTGTCTGAGAGTTTTCAGAGATCTCCACTCTGGCCAGAGTTTTCAAAAGTCGTCGTTTCCAGAGACCGAAACGTCTGTTTGATGTAGATGATGACTGCAACTGCATAAATAAATAGATGCTACAGGTGCTATAGGTGCTACAGGTGCTACGTGTAAACGGGGCCTTAGGCTGCTTTTCTCCTATAGATTCAGTCATTCAGGTCTATATTTAGGCTGCATAGGTCTGCATTGCTCCTATAGATTCTATGGATTCAGTCATTCAGGTCTACACTTAAGCTGCACTGAGTCCCGTACACACACACACACACCTGTACTCACTCACACTCACACACACACACCTGTACTCACTCACACACACACACACACACACACACACACACACACACACAGACTCTCGGGTTGTGGGGTCTCAGTGTTTATGACCCCGTGGACCTCATGCAGACCTGTGATGACAGCCCCACGTACTCACCACAGTCACAAGCTCCACACACACACACACACACACCAGCTCCAAGCTCCACTACTGTACACGCACACACACACACACACACCAGTCACAAGCTCCCCTGTTGCCCACGCGGCACACGGCCTGAGGCATGCTATCTTTACAGCTCCGCTTTGAGCCAATCACTCTCAGTCTCCCAGTCTGTGATGCTGTGAGGTGTGTGCGTGTGTGTGTGTGTGTTCAACTGATCTGTGATGCTGTATGTGTGTGTTCAACCAGTCCTTGGTGCTGTTTGGTGTGTGAGTGCATGTGTGTGTGTGTGTGTGTGTGTGTGCGTGTGTGTTTGTGTTCAACTAATTCTCTGGTAAAAAGCCCTTCACACACTCTCTAATACACACAGTTCTCCTTTAAACACACACACACACACACAGAAAGAGAGTTCTCCGGTTAATAGCCAAAAACACTTATTAACCAAAACCAGACCAAACCAGACTCACTCACCAAAAATGAATCCAGCGTTTGACTGGATGCATTGTGAACTGCTAGTAGGACAATGTATTTCTCCTGGCTGTACAAATGACCCGAAGAAGAAAGCTTCTGTTTGTAGTTCTTTGGACCACTGGACCACTCACCACTAACCAAACTAATGTTGTCAACCCCAAGCCCAGCCCAGCGTACTGAGCAACATGGTGTGATAACCCATCCACTGCACTTCTAAGACGGGAATGCCGTAGGATCCTCACACACACACACACACACACACACACACACACACACACACACACACACAGCTTATCACATATCAACCCAGTCTGATCTCTGAAGTTTTTTCTGCTGAAATGCATTTCCCAAAAACCTCATGCATCTTCACAAGAAAATGACCACAGAATAAATTATGTAAACTAGGCATTTGGACCAACTAATAATAATAATAATGACAGGAGAAGAGGAATTGTTCTGATGTCATTACCTGATTCTTTGATATAAGTATTAGCTTTGAGAAATAAACTACATGTTGAACAAGTTATGCGACCTGTGTGTTGCAGTTTGCACAGTTATACAAGAAACATTTCTTTATATTCGAGAAACCCGCCAAAGCAACTGAGGTAAACCGTTCAATCTCCGAGGCAACGGGGGGCATCTCGCTGCTGGCCAGAAGTAACATTCGGAACTGTCTGCGTTATGACTGTCGAGTCTCTCGTTTGAGAGCATTGTTTTCTCTGGTATCGCGTACTGTAATTTACATATCAAAACTTGAGAGTATGAAAATAAAAAGTTAATTATACACAAGGCAAACGCAAGACCCTGGATGCTCGTGTTTCGCGCATTCAGATAGCAAAGGCCTACCAGGCCGGCTCAAGCTTCTAACTACCTCAGAAATGCATCATCAATCAGACAGAGGAGCAGCCCCGACGCCCCGCTTGATGAACTCCAACAACCATCTAGCCCGTAGTCATCATCTCTCTCTCTCTCACACACACACACACAAACAGGCGCGCGTTTTAACCACACTGTATCCAACACTTCCGATTACATCAGAAACCAAACCACTGGCCGACCTGGCCTACACATTAAACTGTGAGCGAGTAAACACACACACACACACACACACACACACACACACACACACACACACCTTACCTTCCAGGCGGAGAAGACAGACGCGGGGCTGATGAGGTTTGGGTTAAGGGGGCTTCTCGCGCCCATCAGGTCGTCCGTGCACACCTGGCAGTCGCGTGCATCCCGCCAGTCCCAGTAGGGGATAGTGAAGTTGAAATCTCCTGTAAGCTTCCGGATATGGTGCTCCCACATGAGCAGATACACGCGGTGCCACGGGAGAAACGCCGCCGCCTCGTGCGCAAAGTCTATGTCCTCCCATACATTCCCTGGCCCACCGAGGAGCACGTCTCGCGACACATAGTAATGCATCCACACAAATAGGTCGTACACACTAACGTCCGCAAACAGGGGCCGCGTGCCGTTCTCCATCTGCTCGTAGGTGCCGGTGATGATGACGTAGTCCGGGCTCACGCTGGTCTTGGCCAGGTTAAGGTAAGAGATGAAGCGCTGGCGCTCCAGTACCGACAGCTGAAGGATGTTCCTTCGCACGGACTCCCGCCGTTCGGCGCAGTTCGCGCCAAAGAAGCCAAACTTGCAGTCACCGCAGTCGAAGCCCATGTAGTTCCCCGCGCACTGGCAGCTGCGGTTGAAGAAAACCAGCGGCCAGCGCTCGCGGTCGTCTACGTTCCGGTGTGGGTACTGTGGCCCGTTGGGTAGGTCCGAGACCGTCACCTCCTGACAGAAGCCCCGGCCCGAGTTGGCGCCGCACGTGGAGCCATCACCGGGCCACACCGGGCAGCAGGTTTTAGAGGTGAGGGCCTCCACGGTCGCGCACGTTCGGGGGATCTGCTGTCGGGAGAGCCGGGGCGCGAGAAGGCAGCAGAACGCAAGCAGAAGTGAGCCCCTCATGACTAGCTAACTACGGGCGGAAGAGCTCGAGCGCTACGGTCATGCACTAATCACACTAATTAGCGGGAAAGAGACGAAGATGGGAGTAAAAGATATATACCTCAGCCAGAAAAACCTCTCCCTCTCCCACACACACACGCACTCCCGTCAGGCACACAACACACACACACACACATACACACACACTCCCCTCAGGCACACAACAGACACACACACACACACACACTCCCCTTTGGCACACAAGACACACACAAAACACACGCACATACCCACGGCGCATTCCTTACACACACACACACACACACACACCATAGCCCTGGGCCCGTCACATGCTCGGGATAAGATCCTTCAATCCAGTCTCGTTCTGTCTCGAGACCGTTGCCCCCCGCCCGCCCCGGATCCTGGAATGTGTGTGCATGAGTGGAGCGTGAGAGAGCTGTGTGTGTGTGTGTGTTGACCACTGCAGTGAAATGCAGCTCTGTCGCCTAACGGAACCGGAGCTGTAAGGCCGCTAATGGGACCAACAAGAAAACATCTGGCGAATTTCCGGCGAAAGCGCGCTCGTGCCACCAGGGCCTGTAAACTGGAGAGCTCGGTCTTCCCGTGGCTGAGCAGAGCTCCCGGCTCGGGCCTGCCGGTGACCTATAACAGCGCGCATATCAGTTGACATTTCAGTATCAACAAAGTATCAACAAATTTACACCTGAATATTATTCAGCACCCTGTGTGTGTGTGTGTGTGTGTGTGTGTGGAGGAAGAGAGAGGGGGAAAGGAGATGACCCCGTTCGTCATGCCCTGGTCCATACGCGCGCGCAGGCGGATCCGTGGATCATAAGCCCGTCACATGCTCCCGTAGAGGAGCACGAGGTAGGGCTAATCCCCGCGCGAGAGGCTAGTAGAGCGGGCCTCGCGCAAAAGAAAGAACATCACAGGATTACCGAAGCCCGCAGGGCTCCGCGCTCTCTACTGGGATGAAGTGTTAACACCGAGAACATAGGGGCACACACACACACACACACACACACACACACACACACAGACACACACACACTTAAAGCCAAATTCAGACTAACCACATATTATTATTATTATTAATCATCGTCATATCTTTGTGTATGAAATTGTATTATCATTATTGTGAGTGTGTCTGGCTGTGCCTGTAGTCGGCGCTGCAGTCCTATTGGCTGTTCTGCTGTAGTGTACTGCTGAGGTGGGCCTGCTGTTTGTAGCGCTGATATAAAACCCTCTCTGCAATACCACATTTTGTCAGGAGGTGACGCTGAAGACAGACGTGAATCAGGGCTTGAACTAGTTCCGAATTTGTATCAATTTCTGAATCACTGTCTCTGTCCCAAGACTCTTGGTAATCTGCTGCGTTAGTACAGAGAGAGAGAGAGACACACACGCACGCACAGACACACACACACTCACACACACACACACTCACACACACACACACACACACACACTGACACACACAGCCATAGTAGTGATGAATGAAGACTTAGAGACGGCAGTGATGGGCATGAAGAGGGGTTATTTGTTAACATGTGATGAGCATGTGTGTGTGTGTTCTCCATCACCTCCCACATAGACACAGAATGTGTGTGTGTGTGTGTGTACATATATATATATCAGGACAGTTGCCATGGAAACAAAGATTATCCAATGGCGTCTTCTGGAAATGTCATTGAATAGCATAATTGATTTCCTGTGACATTTTTTCACATACCCCCCCCCCCCCCACACACACACACTCGACAGGTACATTAAAAAACTATAGCTGTTAAAACTGACTGGAGCTACCAACAGTCTGTGAATATGCTTACACACACAGATAAAGAGACACACACACACACACACACACACACACACAAACACTCACACGCACAAACACAGACACACACACACACCAGCACCAACAACTGTGTCTTCCCACACACTGGCTCCCGTCCTTTCCGAGTGCCTCTGGTTATGTACAAGAATGAAAAACTATTTCATAAAAGCATGAGTGTGTGTGAGTGATGTGAGTGTGTGGTGTCTGAGTGTGTGTGTGTGTGTGTGTGTGTGTGTGTGTGTGTACATAGTGTCCATAAGCTTCCACAACATACATTATAAAAATACAGAGAAAAATCTGCTGGCCCTCTAGATTGCAGCCTGGGATTCTTGTGTAAGTAGCTGGTAAGAGTGATGTAACCAGACGTCTCAGTGACGGAAAAGAAGGTGGAATGTGACTGTGAGCCAGAAGGGAAGCACAGGACAGGGACAGGGCAGGGACAGGGCAGGGACAGGGCAGGGACAGGACAGGGCAGGGACAGGGCAGGGACAGGACAGGGACAGGGCAGGACAGGGCAGGGACAGGGCAGGGACAGGACAGGGCAGGGACAGGCAGGGACAGGACAGGGCAGGGACAGGACAGGGACAGGGCAGGGACAGGACAGGGACAGGGCAGGGACAGGGCAGGGACAGGACAGGGCAGGGACAGGGCAGGGACAGGGCAGGGGCAGGGCAGGGGCAGGGCAGGGGCAGGGACAGGGCAGGGACAGGGCAGGGACAGGGCAGGGCAGGGCAGGGACAGGACAGGGACAGGACAGGACAGGGACAGGACAGGACAGGGAAGATCTGAACAGCAACAGCAGCTACAGAATAGAACCACTGCAGCAGAGGCTGAAGACAACAATTCTAATTCGAGTGACCTATCACACACTTTAGATGATTTATGATCTGTAAGGTGCTACAGAAGGCAAAAGGAAATGAAGATCTGATAGAATAAGAACTGATCTGATCTAAGAACTGATCTGTATGAAGAATAAGAACTGATCTGATCTAAGAACTGATCTGTATGTAGAATAAGAACTGATCTGTATGTAGAATAAGAACTGATCTGTATGAGGAATAAGAACTGATCTGATCTAAGAACTGATCTGTATGTAGAATAAGAACTGATCTGTATGTAGAACAAGAACTGATCTGATCTAAGAACTGATCTGTATGTAGAATAAGAACTGATCTGTATGTAGAATAAGAACTGATCTGTACGTAGAATAAGAACTGATCTGTACGTAGAATAAGAACTGATCTGTACGTAGAATAAGAACTGATCTGTATGTAGAATAAGAACTGATCTGTATGTAGAAAAAGAACTGATCTGATCTAAGAACTGATCTGTATACAGAATAAGAACTGATCTGAACGTAGAATAATTACAGCGTAAGTAGGGTGAACAACACAACTACTAATCTGAATCATGAAACTCACATGCCTATAGCCTATGGCTGGGGTCGGCACGCTGTTCACTAGTAAAGGAATGCACCCGACGAACCAGATGTCGCGAGGAAGCGGAGAGAAAGCTACAAGGTCTAGCTTCAGGTTAACCTCATTCAGAGAACAGAACAGATAGTTACTGAGAAGAAGACAGGTTAACCTCATTTGGTAGACAGAGCAGATGGAGTTATTGACACACACACGGATGTACAGTACATATGGACAAGTGTTCGGCCCCATGAGAGCCGCCCTCACACACACACAGACACACAGACATACAGTACACATGAACAAGCGTTTGGTCCTGTGAGAGCTGCCCTCACACACACACACACACACACACACACACACACACAGTACACATGAACAAGCGTTTGGTCCCAAGAGAGTCGCGCTCTCTCACACACACACACACACACACACACACATACCCTATAGCTCCTAGATAAAGCACCTCTGGATTTGTGTAATTGCATTCTGTCTCTCTCTCTCTCTCTTTCCCCCTTTTCCAGTCTCTCTCTCTATATATATATATCTCACTCTTACACAGAGGCACATCCACACACACACACACACACACACATACACACACACACATACCACATACACACACACACAGCAAAGCAAAGCTCCAGTTCTTGTCTTGTTGTTCTTATCTCACTTCTCATGGGTGTTTTGGGAGGGACTGCCTCTGCTGTCGCCCCCGGGTGCGAGGCATGGCGGCCACTGACCACCCCTGCAGTGGTGCTGGGTTACCATGCATCATACCTTAGTTATGCTGCTATAGCCTAGTGCCGCCACACAACCTTCATGTGTCATGCCATACAACTCTCTCTCTCTCAATATTTATATATATATATTTATACACATATATGTATGCCCAAATTACACATTTGCTTTCTGATGTGTGAGCCTGGCCTAATTCACTATTTTCCTCTGTCCACAATTTATCTTTGCTGAGTGTCATCCCTGCCTCATTCCGGTGGACTCCTCTCACCCTCCCCTCCTGAGTGGACTACAACCAACACTATGGGAGGCCCATGCCAGGACCGACTCCCCATCACAGAGGACCTTCCTGACGCCGATGCTGGGCCCGACTCCCCTTCCTGAGGCTTTGTGATTGACCCCACCCTCACAATAGCGCTGTCAAATGGACCCTTACTGTTACCCCCATGACCCATCTCACTCCTTTGAGTTTGTCACTATGTCTGGCCGCTGCTACATTGTCCAGCCATAATTCCTGATAACCACCTATAGACTGACTACCATGTAATGTAAAAGTGGGTGTGAGGAGGTGAACTTTGCCGTCTCACCCTCTCACCGTTTCACTGTTGTTAAGACTGAACTGCTTGTTTGTTGGCTGCGCTCTCTCGAACTGTTTGTGCCTTGCGGTAGCACCGCGAGACATGGAGCGGGTAGGAGAGACATGGTGCTCCTGCGCACACACGCACACACACACACACACACGCTAAGTTTCACCCTAAGTTTCCCAAACGCCACTACCTACATGAACAGACATCTTTCAGGTAGGCTACGAGTTTTTGGTAGAGATTGTACCCATGTCGAGTGTACACGGAAGTGTTGGCGTGGTAAACGCCATTACTGTTTACAGCAAGGCTCAACGATAACCGAACAAAGTAGTCAGAACACAAATAATACTGTTTAGAACATTTATTGTTAACATCATTTGCATGCGGTGAGGTACCCGCTGTCTCATGCCCTATTTATCTTCTATTACTGTTTAAATCCCCGGTTCATTCAAACATACCGCCATACTCACATGCTCCTCCAGTCCCGGTCACACATTATGCTGTAACTATGCGGGAGCGCGCACCGGAACGTGGAACGTGGTAGGGGGGGTTGTTTAAATGTGTTTATTTTGCTGATGTCGATTTGTTGCGTGTTATGGGTCACCAGTGTATAAATAATGTCTTGTATTATGATTGTGGTGTATTTATGGATGGTGTTATTGTTGTATGTGTTAAATATGTGTTGAGTTGTGGGTAAATGTGTGTAGCTTACCCTATGACTGTGGTATGGTCCAATTGGTGATTGGCGTGATGATTGGTCCCATTTCAACCAAATTGACGGTGTATTTAAGGGGGGCCTCATTTCACAGTTAGAGGGGGTATGAGAAGGTGCTGCTGATTCTCAGTGAGAAAAGCAGTCTGAAACCATGTGGTTGCCTAGTAGTAGTAGTAGTAGTAGTAGTAGTAGTAGTAGTAGAGTAGTAGTAGTAGTAGTAGTAGTAGTAGTAGTAGTAGCAGTAGTAGTAGTAGTAGTAGTAGTAGTAGTAGTAGTAGCAGCAGTAGTAGTAGTAGTAGTAGTAGTAGTAGTAGTAGTAGTAGTAGCAGCAGTAGTAGTAGTAGTAGTAGTAGTAGTAGTAGTAGTAGTAGAGTAGTATAGTAGTAGTAGTAGTATAGTAGTAGTAGTAGTAGTAGTAGTAGTAGTAGTAGTAGTAGTAGTAGTAGTAGTAGTAGTAGTAAGTAGTAGTAAGTAGTAGTAGTAGTAGTAGTAGTAGTAGTAGTAGTAGTAGTAGTATAGTAGTAGTAGTAGTAGTAGTATAGTAGTAGTAGTAGTAGTAGTAGTAGTAGTAGTAGTAGTAGTAGTAGTAGTAGTAGTAGTAGTAGTAGTTATTTTGCTTTTGTAAGAATTTATTTTCGTGTTCAGTATTTTGTTTGAATTAGTATTTTGGTTTAAGTTATTTTGTTTTGTGTGCGACATATGCACTTTATTTTTGTACAATAAAAAGCGACATTTTTGATAAATATTGGACTGTTGGAGGTCGGTGTCGTACCCTTTACTCACTCATTCCAGTCTGCCGACATCCTACCATTGAGGAGCCCAACCAGGTCCCATCACAGTGGGATAATACTCTATTATGACCTTATGAACCTTAGCTAAAACCATAGGCAACTTATAGTCTGTCATGGTTACTACTGATTGTAATTTTTCTCCATGACCCCTGGCAGTTGGGTTAGCCCCTTGAGTCGTGGATCTGCCCAAGGTTTCTTCCTCCTTGCCCCTGTTGCTCTTGGGTGCTCCTTCTGTGAAGCGCCACAAGACAATACTATTGTAAAAGGCGCTGTATAAATAAAACTGAATTGAATTGAATTGAATCTCCCTACACATGTAACATGCAGTGCCGTTTCCAAAACTTTGCAAGGGAAACAAAACTAAATCTCTCTGGGACATGTTCATCCTCCTCTCACTCTGGGGCATGTTCATCCTCCTCTCTCTCTGGGGCATGTTTATCCTCCTCTCTCTGGGGCATGTTCATCCTCCTCTCTCTCTGGGGCATGTTCATCCTCCTCTCTCTCTGGGGCATGTTCCTCCTCCTCTCTCTCTGGGACATGTTCATCCTCCTCTCACTCTGAGGCATCCTCACCTCATTGAGTCATTATAGACATTATCTATACTGCCGGCTCTAGACATTATGTACAGGCACTAGACAGGATCTATAGGCAGCAGACATGATCTATTACCACTACACTTTATCTACGCTGTAAAAAAGAAAAAGTAAAGCTTACTTGAACAACTGGCTGAAACTCATTTGAATTCAGTTCAGTTGTGCTACTTGAAAGAGACTAGTTCTGTCTGCTAAAGCTACAAACTTTAACTTACAATTATACAGTTCAGGCATTCTTGAGATAGGGGACAAAACTATTTTTAAATCTTCAAAAAAATGTAAAAATGTAATGATTCATGTCTTTTGAATTGATCCGTAGATGTATGTATAAACACTGCTAACAAACCATGTTAAAGGAACAGGTGTAAAATGTAATCATGTTTTTGTAAAAAACAACTTTTATTCACATCCTCACATGATTTGTGTCGACTCCGTCTGGTACTTCAACACGCATTTTAATTTAATTTGATCAATCCAGCAAAAATGGCCTTAGATATGTAACGAATGGAGGTCTTTAGAGTAAAGTACTAAAACGCATTTCTAATTATTCTAGACATTATCTGTACTGTAGGCACTAGACATTATCTGTAGACAGTAGACATTATCTAGCGATAGCATGTAGGGACACAGGATGCTTGTTAAGACACTAAAGGCACAAGCATAGACATTACTTTACGGGCAGAGGACACTTGTTAAAAGACGATATCAAACATGAAATGAGATGAAATAGAGAAGTCATAAGAGAGTCAAGAGAATGGTGAAAAGATGAGTTTTTTACTTGGATATCAATGTCACAATAAAAATGTGAAAAGTGTTGCATCTAAACTAGGATTCTTTTGAACACATTTCCAACTTTCCAAATCCTGCATTTAAAGGGCACTTAATGCCACTGCTTGGGCCCCTCCTAAACTGGCCTGGATGGAAAGAAGAGTGAAAAGATTGTGTGTATTCTGAAAGAATACTGAAAACTCTTTGCTCTCTTTTGTGCAACCACGTTGAGCACAAGAGAATTATTGTTGTTGTTATTGTGTGTGAGTGTGTGTGTGTGTGTGAGCAGGGAAAGCACATCAGTGTGAGCAATCTACGGAACCATCTGAGTGTTTTGCGCTTTTAATGGTCTCTAATCCAGCGCGCGCTTGGCACGCATATTAATCCGAGCCCAATCGGATGTTAAATCCCAACGGTCGGTCACTGTCTCCCGTGCCCTGCAGCCCCCGCGCGACGCCATGCTCTCACTCTAATAGGAATAAACGGCATTGATTCGTGGGTCAACGCGCGCCCATTGATCCTGTGACGCTCATCAGACGGGCCCAGAAGTGTGTGTGTGTGTGTGTGTGTCTGTCACCCACCGGTGAGCCGGTCCTTGCGTGGGAGAGAGAGAAAGAGAGACGAGTAAGGGTAGACGGAGGATGCTTCAGTTGCCATGGTAAAAAGTGGATTAATCACGAGCCTGATGTCCCCGCTCATCACATTCTGAGGCGCCTCGCGGAACACATCACATTTCCCGGTATGTATCACTTTTAAGTTTGTTTGTAAGGTTCTTACGACTGTGTGTGTGTGTGATAGATAGAGAGAGAAGGGAGTGTGTGTGTGTGTGTGTGTGTGATAGAGAGAGAGAGAAGGGAGGGGGGGAGTGTGTGGGTTGTGTGTGCGTGCGTGGGTGTAAGGTCGCCGCTCGTGGTTAGTTCTGACTGTACATGAGCTCCGCGAGGTTCGGAGGAGGTGATGACGACGGAAACCTCAGGTGACATGTCCCAGGCCGCTCGCGCAGGTAATGAAGGCGTGGCGTTTTATTTTTTAAGGACACCTGAGTGCTTTGGAAGGTCTCGCGGCTACGTCCAGGCGTGCATTCCACTCAATCCGATTTAGCCGTAGAATCCTTGGCTTTTTCGGCCGCGTGTCCCGGAGCTCCCCTCCCCCAAAACACGAGCAGCCCAAAGCGCGCGGCTTACAACGTTATATCATCCTAATGGTCATTACTGCTATGGAGAGCGCGGGCCACGGCTTTGGGGGACAGCACGGTGCTTATTCTGCTCATAGTGTGTGTGTGTGTGTGTGTCTGTGTGTTTGCGTGTGTGTGTGTGTGTTTGTGTGAGTGTGTGTGTGTGGTCAGTGTTACTTGGGTCACGACTGCAGGGGGCCTACATGGTGCAGATGTACAGCAGCCTACCGGACTTTTTTTTCATACAGCAAATGCGCGAGAGACCGTCACACCATCGGGCTCATCGCGACACCACCGGCGCCTCTCTGGTAGTGAAATGGCGTGAAAGAAAAGCTGTTATTAACGGGTGTTTATGTTCGTGCAGTCAATAGACTTTCATGTTCAAACGCTAGGCAGGTCAATTGAGTCCCGGCCCGGGAGACTCCTACAAGCACCGTGAAAGCCACGAACAGCAGCTCACTGTTCACAGTTGTCCACCGAGATACTAGGCTGACAAGTCAGACTGGAACATCAAAATGTATAGCCTGACAACGACGGATAGGCAAAGCACGTCCTTGTTTGAAACGAATGAACTTGAATGCCCTTTTCTGCTCAACTCTCAAAGAAAACCTCAAGTTGATCTCTTCGAAAGTTCAGGCCAAAGCCGATTCAAATGGCCGCTATTCCTTGGCCACTTAGTTGATTTCCACCGTCACAGCCCAGTCATCATGCCAACAGCAATCAGATCCCTAAATAGGTAGTAGCTGTGTAGAGCTTCTATCTGTCTATCTGTCTGTCTGTCCAACCAACTCAAGCCCGTTTTATTGGCATGACTCAAAGCTGTTTTGCCAAAGCAACTGGCATGTGATACAATAACATAGAAGGTAATAAGTAAATAATTGTTATAAACAATAAAATGTTATCATTACCACTCAATGATATGCACATTTGCGGTTAATCTATTTAATTGTGGTCTGTTTAGGGCATAACTTACAAATGATCATTTGTAAAAAATAAAATAAAATAAATTTAGAACACACACACACACACACACACACACACACACACACACTTCACACTCAACGCAATTATACAGCTGTTTTCCCTAACTTTCATGCTGTCTCAGGGAGCCAACGAGCTTGTCTTTGTCGCTTTTGCGAACGCGGCCCTGTAAACTGTCCAAATCACGAAGAAAATGTCTTAGTCGGCGCGCGGGCATGCCGCCAACGTGGAAAATCAGCTCGTGCCTAATGTAAGAGATGAGCTTCAGATGTGTTAAATCACTGCGCGCGGACTGACCGCCAGACTCACTGTGTATGTGTGTGTGTGTGTGTGTGTGTGTGTGTGTGTGTGTGTGCATAAGCGCACAGGAGGCGGGTTTAGTTCTGTTGTTGAGCGCTGGTGCTCTCTGTCTCCGAGTTCTTGCTTGAGAAAAGTGGGAGCTTTTGTTCCCTCATGTACTGAACATGAAGACACGGGACTGACAAAGGACGAGACGTCTAGGTGCCTGTCTCGCGGAGCCGAGGGGAGCTCGTCTGTGTGTGTGAGTGTGTGTTTGTGTCTGTGTGTGTGAGTGTGTGTTTGTGTCTGCGTGCGCCAGGGGGGCGTGATATGTGTGTTCGCCTGGCAGGGCTGGCGCGTGACACGAAGGCGAGAAGAGCACTAGCTCTGGTCCGTCGCGAGCAGCCGGTAACCTCTGTGCCTGTCACAACTGTTAACTGTCGTTAATGATCATCTGAGCATGTAGCGCACGAAAGGAGGGGGCGAGCGGGAAAGGTAGGTAGGCTTTCATTCACTGGCAACCGTGTCTGTGTGTCTCAGTGTTCCGGTAAGTGAAGCACGGAAAGCAACAGAGCGGGAGGATGGGGGTGTCAATGCGCGAGCATCTGTGAATGATTCCGCGTGAAGGCACACTACATGCCTCTTTGCCGAGATGAAACCGATACTCCCGGAGCACGCAGATGCCATCGACCACTCGCGGGTCATTTCACAGTGAGTCTCTGCCCCTCTTTCTGAGACGCGAGACCCCATTTCTACCGGGGATTATTCCACGGCGCGTGTAAGGGTTTTTAGATTGGTGTGAGGGTCGTGTTTCAATGCAGTGTGATACAGAGAGTCGTCAGGAGAAAGTGACAGCTCTGAAGGCGCGCGAAGAAAGGGATCGGTGCTGCGGTCGGTCGGCACTGCGGGGACGGGGGTAAACAGTGGCGCGTGCAGTCTTCTTCAGCACCGTGGACAGCAGTTACTCGCGAGAAGGGACATCCCAAGGGGCTGTCGCACGCCAGAGTGTTGTTCGGCAAGGTCGTCTGTGTCATGCTGTGCACATTAAGGGACAAGTGGTTTGCAGCTCGCGGGATGCAAGTTGCGTTAGTGGCGGACAACGAGAAATGACTGACACGGTGAGTGTTTGGTCCTCGAGCTGCCTCGGGGGCACAGGGTGTTGTTTGTTTTGGTGTGGAGCTCGCGACTGGAAGGGTGGGGGGCAATCTGGAGGTGATCTGATTCCTGCGGCACAGTCCCCCTCGCGCACACGGAACTAGCTGCGCCATTCCCCCATGAAAGCCCGGGACGGTTTAACGAGCGAGCTGGCGCCAGCACTACAGCAACACACACACACACTTACACTCAGACACACTAGGCAGACACACACACACACACACACACACTTACACTCAGACACACTAGGCAGACACACACACACACACATTTACACACACATGCAGACACTTGCATATTGACAGAACAGTCATATTGACAGTAGTCCACACACTACTGTACACACACACACACACACACACACACAAGCATTTACATAGACACACACATACACAGATAAGCACACAGACACACACACACACAGAAGTAAAACAGTAATATGAATCACATAGGCACGGAGCATATCATTACGTGTGCGTGTGTGTGTGTGTGTGTGTGTATGCATGTGTGTGTTTGTGTGTGTGTGTGTGTGTGTGTGTGTGTATGTGGGGTTTTAACTCATTTGTTGGGGCTCCACTCCCAGTTCAGGGTGCTGCGTGGTGTGTGTGTTCAACCAGTCTGTGATGCTGTGAGTTGTGTGTGTGTGCATATGTCTGCATGTGTGTGTGTTCAACCAGTTAGTGATGCTGTGAGGTGTGTGTGCATGTGTGTGTGTGTTCTAGTCCATGGTGCTGTGAGGTGTGTACACACATGTACACACACACGGAGGTTGGAACAGGTTTGGAGAGGTCTCTGTCCATGGTCCTGAAACAAGTGGTGGTGGGTTTGAGAGAGAGACTGAGTGTGTGTGTGTGTGTGTGTGTGACTAAACAACTTCACCAAGACTACACCCCCCCCCCATAAGCTGGCTGGTAATGAAAGACTAATATCATAGTCAGAGTGTGTATCAGTGCTCTCTCTGAATTCCAGAGGGACTGTATGGCTGAGACTGTTCTAGGATACTCCTCTCCAGAGGGACTGTGTTACTGAGACTGTTCTAGGATACTCCTCTCCAGAGGGACTGTATGGCTGAGACTGTTCTAGGATACTCCTCTCCAGAGGGACTGTGTTACTGAGACTGTTCTAGGATACTCCTCTCCAGAGGGACTGTGTTACTGAGACTGTTCTAGGATACTCCTCTCCAGAGGGACTGTGTTACTGAGACTGTTCTAGGATACTCCTCTCCAGAGGGACTGTGTTACTGAGACTGTTCTAGGATACTCCTGTGACATTCAACATGTTGTTCTGACTGTGTCTTAGAAACAGATATGCTGTAATGAATGAGCCACAATGTGCTGATAGTTTGTGACTTCATCTTCCTGGCTGCAAACTTTCATTAAGTATCAAAACACTTCAAAATTCCATTTCTTTGTGTTTATATCAGTGTTGATGTAAGCAGAATAACCTATTCATGAACGAAACTGGTAGTTCGTTGGTGGTAGCGTAGTGGTTAAGGAACCTGGCTAGCGTGTAAGTAGCCTGAAAAGTTGTGGGTTCGAATCCCGGCTGCCACCGTTGTGCCCTTGAGCAAGGCACTTAACCCTAAGTTGCTCTAGGGGAGACTGGCCCTGAACAATTGATAGTTGATGAGTTGTAAGTCGCTTTGGATAAAAGCGTCTGCTAAATGCATTAATGTAAATGTAAATGAAACTATTGCCAGGGTTTATAAGCATGCAGGCTAAAGCCCTTAGAAGACAGAGGCTATGCTACCTGCATGCTATGTACAGGTCCTAATGGCTATGCTACCTGCATGCTATGTACAGGTCCTAATGGCTATGCTACCTGCATGCTATGTACAGGTCCTAATGGCTATGCTACCTGCATGCTATGTACAGGTCCTAATGGCTATGCTACCTGCATGCTATGTACAGGTCCTAATGCCACCCTTAAGTCTACAGCTGTTTAAATCGCCTTTGACTCACAAGCATGCATTCACAGCAGCATTAGTAGGCCAGATGAGAAAACAGCTCTCCTTTTCTTTCATGATTAAATGCAGGCAAACAGAAGGCCAAAAGGCTGGTAGTCTGTGGTATAAACTTGTCCTGTGGATTAGTTTGTATGGTGGAGCAAAGACAGAATTTGTCCTGTGGGTGAGAGAAATGCAGTGAGCTAGCTTAGCTTAGCTTAGCGTCCCACAAAACACTGGAACAATCTACTTAAACGTACAAGCAACTGCTTTTCTTATGGCAACATTCTAATTCTAACGGCAACACTGCATGGGATCTTTTAGTTGTATTATGCAATGATCTTGAGTGTTTGAATTAGGCTACTGGGAATTAATATTAGTGTTTGGCTA
>PYXC01001266.1:182500-185000 GCA_015244755.2 Tenualosa ilisha | reverse complement strand
ACGCAACATTAGAACCCCACTCTAACAAAGATCAGAACCCAAACTCACAAACCTCAGAAACCAACACTAATTAACCTCAAAACCCAACACTAATAAACATCAGAACCAAACAACAGAACCCAGCATCAGAACCCCACACTATTATACATCAGAACTCAACATCAGAACCCCACACTATTAAACATCAGAACCCCACACTAACAAACATCAGAACCCAACATTAGAACCCCACACTAATAAATGTCAGAATCCAACATTAGAACCCTACACTATTAAATATTAGGACCCAACACTATTAAACATCAGAACCCCACACTAGTAAACATCAGAACCCTACATTAGAACCCCACACTATTAAACATAGGGACCCCACACTATTAAACATAGGGACCCCACACTAATAAACATCAGAACCCTACATTAAACCCCACACTATTAAACATAGGGACCCCACACTATTAAACATAGGGACCCCACACTATTAAACATAGACCCACACTATTAAACATTAGAACCCACACTATTAAACATAGGGACCCACACTATTAAACATCAGAACCTACATTAGAACCCACACTATTAAACATAGGGACCCCACACTATTAAACATAGGGACCCCACACTATTAAACATAGGGACCCCACACTATTAAACATAGGGACCCCACACTATTAAACATAGGGACCCCACACTATTAAACATAGGGGCCCCACATTACATGACAAGCATTTTTAACGAGTTGCTGAGGGAGAGAAAGAGGCGGAGGGAGGAATGTGAATTTTCCCTCTGCTGGTATAGGATTATTTCATGACAAGTAGTGTGTGCGTGTGTGTGTGTGTGTGCACATGCAGAAGTGTGGGTGAAGGATGTGCTTGTGTGTGTGCATTAATGGCATGTATGTGCACATGTCTGAACGTGGGTGGATTGTGTGTGTTTGTGTGTGTTTGTGTGCGTGTGTGTGTTTGTGTGTGTGTTTCTTTGAGAGTCTTATGAGTGCGTATGAGTGGGCTGACTGTGTGTCTATGTGTTCATTACTTGAGAGATTAATGTGTCAAGGTTGGAGTGTGTGTGGGAGGGAGTAGGTGGGTGGTCACCTTTCTGTGCATGTGTGTGTATGTGTGTGTGTGGGGTGGGGTGGGGTGGAGGGGTGGGGGGTGCATAGTCACCTTCAATGCATACGTGCCTGTATGTGTGTGTGTTTGTGTGTGCGTGTGGTGGGGGTGGAGGGTGATCACCTTTCATGTGCGTGTGTTTATCACTCACTTTCCCACAGAAAGGGATCCAGAGACCAGGAGAGGGAGAGAGAAAGAGATAGACTGAGAGAGAGAGAGAGATACAGCATCCTCCACAGTTCACTAGTTTGCACTGATAAGCATGTTATAAGCATGTTATAAGCATGTGTTGGGAAAGGCTCCCCTGGTCATCATCTGTCTTGGGCTGTTCTGGACTCTGAGTGTGTAAATTCTCAAGGTATCCTGGGGCATCATCCCTACATTTCATTCTAAGTCTGCATCTCTGGTTTAAGGGCTGTCACTTTTTCTCTCTCTCCAAACACCCAACTCTCACACGAGAGTGATCAATCTCAGGGGCTCCTCCCAGACAACTTTAAAAACACATTTAAAGTTGACATAAAGCATCATGTATTAGCAATTTCTTTTTTCATCATTAGTTGACTGTGTCATTAAGATCAGGGGACTGAGGCATAAAGATCAGGGAACTAAGACATTAACATCAGGGGACTGGGGCATTAGGATCAGGGGACTGTGGCATTAAGATCAGGGGACTGGGGCATTAAGATCAGGGGACTGTGGCATTAAGATCAGGGGACTGAGGCATTAAGATCAGGGGACTGAGGCCTTAAGATCAGGGGACTGAGGCCTTAAGATCAGGAGACTGAGGCCTTAAGATCAGGCGACTGAGGCATTAATCAGGGGACTGTGGCATTAAGATCAGGGGACTGAGGCCTTAAGATCAGGGGACTGAGGCATTAATCAGGGGACTGAGGCATTAATCAGGGGACTGAGGCCTTAAGATCAGGGGACTGAGGCATTAATCAGGGGACTGAGGCACTAATCAGGGGACTGAGGCATTAATCAGGGGACTGAGGCATTAATCAGGGGACTGAGGCCTTAAGATCAGGGGACTGAGGCATTAATCAGGGGACTGAGGCACTAATCAGGGGACTGAGGCATTAATCAGGGGACTGAGGCATTAATCAGGGGACTGAGGCCTTAAGATCAGGGGACTGAGGCATTAATCAGGGGACTGAGGCACTAATCAGGGGACTGAGGCATTAATCAGGGGACTGAGCATTAATCAGGGGACTGAGGCCTTAAGATCAGGGGACTGAGGCATTAAGATCAGGGGACTGAGGCACTAATCAGGGGACTGAGGCATTAATCAGGGGACTGAGGCATTAAGATCAGGGGACTGAGGCCTTAAGATCAGGGGACTGAGGCATTAATCAGGGGACTGAGGCATTAATCAGGGGACTGAGGCC